>CAUYLG010005178.1:0-69035 GCA_963573385.1 Cacajao melanocephalus | reverse complement strand
TTCTAGCCTGGGCAGTAGAACAAGAATCCTGTTCTCTCTCCCTCTTTTTCTTCCTCTTTCTTTCTCTCATACATTCTTTTTCTTTCTTTCTTTCACTCTCACTTTCTTTCCTCTCTTTTTCTTTCTTTCAAAAAAAAAATGGATTAGACTGTAGCTAGGGGATTTTTCTCTTTATTTGCCCTCCAAGCTCCTTTATCTCTTCCTATTTCAAACACTTTCACTGCCAAAAGCCTAATCCACACCTGCACAAAGAGAACACTACTGCACTAATAGCACAAGGAAAAGCACTGGAGCACTTGGAACTCTTCCTGGGTTAAAAGCACTTCTATTAACTTGCTGATTTGTCTCAGAGAAAAATTCTTATTTTCTTTCTTTCTAGTGCCTCCAGAAGAGGAAATCAATTTGTGATTTTAAATTCATTTTCTTTTTTATGTCAATTTTAAAGCTTTTATCAAAATAATACATGCACATGCACATAGTTTAAAAATAAAATAGTGCAAAAGGGCTTAATAATGAAAAGCAACATTTACCCACCCCTCCCCTCCTCTGGTCCCATTTTTAGCTCTTGTTTATTTTGATGACTACTTCCATCTCTCTAAATAGTATTATACCACTACTTCATTCCTTTAAAAAAATCAGCTATATGTCTATTATCTACTGACTTTCTACAATTTACGTGAGAATTTTCTTTGCTAGTATTTCCTCCCCTGTCTTTTCTCCTTCCTTCCAGTATAGTTAAATCATCATTTTTAACTCCTCAGTGATTTATCTTATGTAAAGGTGCATTCACTACTAGTAATAGAAAATCCATTTCAATACTTAAGCAGTAAGGAAAATGTAGTTTCTCACAATAACATGTCCCAAGATAAGTCAACTGTAAGATTAATTAATTCAGATAATGTCTAAAAGAACATGAGAGGCTGTTTCTGCCTTTATAGCACTCCTGGAAGCCCAGTACAGATTCCTCCTCATGTCTCTGACTAAAACCAGCCCTGTAGCCACTACTCATGACTGACAAGGGGTGTGCCATTACTATCATCTACAATAATCATGATTTACCTAAATCCTTCTGAGCTCGTGACCGACCTGAGAAGATAATGTGGACACATGAGTGAAAATCTGGTCTCTGCTAACAAAAGAAAGCAGTAGGAAGAGAGGGAGAAGGGGAGGTAGCAATAGGGCAGGCACAAATAATGTCTGCTATAATTAACTCCATTGGTTTAATTTATGTATGCTTTTTAAAAATTCTTCCATTGACCCTAGAAATTATTTCTTGATTCCCCAACACATCCCATGAGCAATGATCCCTGCCTTCCACTTCCCTGACTCTGTCATCTAGGTTTTTTACATTGTCACTTTTGCTAACTTTCACATGCTGCTCTGTATATTTTTATCTAGGTGAAGTTTTATGTATAGATTGACCCTAAAAATTGAAAATCATTAGTGAATGCTTGTATTAGTGTGATGTATAATTCTTTAGAATCGGAATTCTACTCACCAATGATTTGGATTTCCTTATTACCATTGTGCCTGGTGCATACCAGCAACCTTACAGATGATTACTGAATCAAGAATAAATGTACTCGAGTTGTTTGCAAATGGATTTTACCTGTAATATCAAGTTCAACAGGTGGAGGGAAGGTGGGGAAGGGTGAGGAAATGGATGTAAGAACATGCCTAACTTTAGGAACCTGACCTTCTGGCACTGGGTTCTGATGTTAAGGTAGTTAAAGCTACTGGAGAAGAAAGCCTTTGGCATGGAGGAAATCTCAGGTAGCATATGTAAATTGCCATACTATGTGATTACTCTAAGAACTGAAGACTATCTTCCAAAGACACCGATAGGGCACGTGTTATTGTCAGCTGGTGAGGCTTTTCATTTCTGTACTTGTGCGCCCTGTGTGCAGGGTGCAAAATAATTTCCTTTGCTCAGCTCTGGAATCAGGTTGCACACAGGAGAATATACAGGCTTTCAGTCGGGATTTACCTCGACAGGCCACCTTCCTGTGATAAATGACCCATAGGGAAAGACAAATGAAGCCTGGCACTGGGCAAGCTGTTCTCTGAGAATAACTCTGTTCTCCAGGTATTGTCAGTGAGAATTCCTGGCCAGGAGAAATGGACTGTGTTCCAGGGAATAAAAAACATACACAGGAGTGAGCATTGCTGAGAGGACTGTGGGGTGAGGTGGCTTCAAGGAAGAGTCAATAACGGCTGGGAGTTAGAAATGTGGGCTTGTATACAGGAAATCTTTGTAGCTCTAATCAGAGGCAGAATATAGATTCAGCACAGCAGGCAGACCTGAAACACTTGCCACTGTATTTAGCTATTCACGCAGTTCACATGATTTAGCATATCCACGGGCAGGAACCTGGGTTACAATAACACCAATTAGAGTGTCTTTACCCACACGTAGTGGACAATTTCCCTGGCTTTGCATCTCAAGTAGTGAATGGAAAAGGGAATTTTAATGATGTCCTATTAAGACAACTACAGAGTGCAACAAATAGTTCTCAGTTCCTTGCATGGCATTGTGAGGAAAATGAGTTATTCTAGTAGAATTCTAGTTCCTTAACAATTGGGAGTTATTGTTGGCTCTCAAAAGGCCACTATTGAGATATGTCTTTGGATAGATGTGAGGGAAAAGGTAGGATTTTTCTGTCTGCATATGGAAGAGGAATAATTTTATTCCTCTCATTGAAATTATTATTTTTTTCTTACGATGATTATTTTGAAATAATTTTCTCCTGCCATGGGGCCAACTTAGGGGTAACTGTTGGGAAATTCAATTACAGAGAAATGGTGAGCCAAAACTCCTGCATCACTGAATTTAGTATAGAATAATAGCATGAGTACTGTTAGTGAGTAGCCATTTAAGCAGCCTGCTGCTATTTCAAACCAAAAGAAAGTTGGCCTAAGTTTGGACTGACCCCTGAGATTCAAGACGTATTGAGTTTGGGACTTAGAATTTCTTTGACGTGGATACTGACACCTCCAATCCCTGGCCCTGTCCCAGTGACCTCAGGCCTGTATTAACCCTTTTGATTACTTACTCCAACTTAGGTCAGACCTCTTGCCGTTCCTGAACTTGAGGCCTGAGAGTGTTGGGTAGGTCATTTGCTGGAACTAAGTCTGATTGAACTTAGTGATGAAGCAGCAGGGCTGTGGGTGAATGGCATGATTCACTGCAGTGCCAGAGTCTTTCAGTATGAAACTTTTCACTTTGAGTAGCTATATTGCTTTTTCTCCTTTTTGTTGGCATCTCCAGTGTGTCAGGTCTTCCATCAAAATAGTCCTATCCCAGCCATAATGGTGATAGCTACTGTCTTCCTGAAACTGTGGAGGATCAGGCTGGAAGAAAGCTGAAGATTTTGTCCCATTGGATGGGACATTGGATGAGGTTTCAAAAATAGTTTCTTTTGCTCTTTTGTTAATAGTTGAATCACCTCTCCTTTTAGGACCCATGCCTGTCATTAGGGTTTTGAATCTATCATCCTTCTCTTTTACTTTTTCAGTCTTTCTCTATTTGCTGGCTTCTTTCTTCCTTTCCTTTTCCCTTTCCTCCTTTCTTTTTCCCTTTCCTTCCCTCCCTCCCTCCCTCCTTTCTTTCCTTTGTTCCTTCTTTCTTTCTTCCTTTCCTTTTTCCCTTCCTTCCCTCCCGAGTACCTGGGACTATAGGTGTGGGCCACCACATCTGGCTAATTTTTGTATTTTTAGTAGAGACAGTTATTTACCATGTTGGCCAGGCTGGTCTCAAACTCCTGACCTCAAGCAATCTACCTCGGTCTCCCAAAGTGCTGGGATTACAGGCATGAGCCACTGTGCCTGGCAGACTTTTTTTTTAAATTTAAATTTTGTATTAGAAAAATGTCAAAAATATATGAAAGTACAGAAAAAGGAGAATATTGCTGATGGTACTTCTCAATATGACAGTCATTTGAATAACACTGTTCTGATTGGCCTCTATACTTGTTGTATGACTATGATCTTGGGGTCATCCTTTACTTTTTTCTTGGGTATTCAATTTGCTTCCCTTTTGTGTAGATCTCATACATTCCTAAATACTATGTTTTCTTCTTTCTTGGTTTACTTCCTTGTTTTGGTAGAACATATTCATCGATTTTACTTAATATTGAGTTAGTGGGATATATATATATATATATTTTTGTTTTGAGATAATGAATGCCTGAAAATGCCTGTATTCCACCTTCATCCACTTGTTTGATATCTGCTTGAGTATAGAATTTTAAGTTGAATATCATTTGAAGTCATTTTTCCATTGTCTTTCAGCTTCCAGTATAGCTATTGAGATGTCCAATGTTATTCTGATATCAGATTCTTTGTATGGTCACCACGTTCTTTTCCTCATTCTTATTGTCCTCTTCTTCCTCCTCTGTTTCCTCCTCTTCCTCTCCCTTTCTCTCTGGAAACCTAGAGAATCTTCTCTTGGTCCTAGTGTTTTGAAATGTCACCATAATATGCTTCATTTTTATTTTCATCCACTGTATTGGGCACTCACTGTACCCTTTTAATCTAGTATCTCAGTTTTGGGAAATTTTTCCGAATTATTTTGCTGATAATTTCCTCCTCTACATTTTCTGTTTCTGAAACTCCTACTATATAAGCACTGGATTTTTTGAATTGGCTCTATTGTTTTTTTAAAATCTTTTTTTCCTCTTATTTCCCATATCTTTGTCCTTTCGTGTGTGTGAGTGTACAACTTATGGGAACTTTTATCAAACCTTCTTTTGTTTGTTCGGGGTCTTCTTTTTTTTTTTTAACTTTTGTGATCATATTTTAAATTTATGAAAGCATTTTTTTCCTTCTCTGAAATGTCTCTTTTAAAAAATAGCATCTTGTCTTATGAATGTATTATCTTCTCTGATCAAAAACATATTGTTTGGCTGGGTGCGGTGGCTCATGCCTGTAATCCCAGCACTTTGAGAGGTCAAGGCAGGCAGATCACCTGAGGTCAGCAGTTTGAGACCAGCCTGGCCAACATGGCAAAACCCTGTCCCTACTAAAAATACAAAAATTAGCCAAGCATGGTGGCAGGCACCTACAATCCCAACTACTCAGGAGGCTGCGGCGGGAGAATCACTTGAACCTGGGAGGCAGAGGCTACAGTGAGCCGAGATCATGCCACTGTACTCCAGCCTGGGTGACAGAGCGAGATCTCAAAAAACAAAACAAAACAAAACAAAACATATTGTTTGATATTTTCTCTTTTTGCATGGTCTCTCTTTCTACTAAGTTACTTTTTTTCCTAATTTTGTGCTTTGGGTCTCTGTATTCCATATTGGGTTGAGCATGTTTTCATATATTTAAAGGCATTTGTATTTCCTATTCTGATCATTGTCTATCCATATCCAATGTTTTAAGATTGGCAATCATTAGGATTGTCCTGAATGCAAGAAAATACTCACTCTCCAAAACTGTTAAAATAAAAATTTATAACACTTTTTCTGGAGAGCAAGTAGGCAGTATTTCTCAACATTGGAAATGCATATACTCTTTGAACAAGAATTCAGCATCAGAGAAATGTAAATTAAAGCTATATTGAGAAGTTTCTGACCAGGGTGAAATAAAGGGACAAGATTTGCTTTCTTACCTTAACTAAAAACCTGGGAAAAATATATATGAAACAACAGTTTTCAGACATTGGATAATAGGCAGCACAGAGATATATTTCTGAGAAAAGGAAAACAATTAAGGTTAGCTCTGTGACTGTGCCAGCTTACTGCCTGGAGGCAATTTCCAGGCCACAGCACAGGGAGGGGGACTCAAATAGAATCTGGCATTCTCTGTTAAGTGAAAAGACAGATTACAGTTTGAGGAGGCCAAAGTTCCAAGAATTTGTGGGTCACAGTACCACAGAGAATGGAGTTGCAGAGAGGGAGAGACAGAGAGAGGGGAGAAGGGAGGGAGGGAAGGAGATGATATGAGCAAGACGGTGAGCTAGAAGAGTCCACAGCATCACTCCCCGCTCTGCAAAAATGCAACCTGAAACTACTCCAAGACAAGAATGTTATCCTGAATACACCAGAAATCAGGGGAGAAAGCAGAAAAACCTCCTGGGACCACAGACTAGAGAGAAGCTATGACTTGTAAGAAAAATGATCATTTCAGACTGTGCTGCCCCTGTGGCAAGCCTGCAAACACCACTTACAGAGAATTTCCCAGGTAAGAGAAGGGAATTAGAAGTGGACATTTTATCTCCCCCCTAGTCTGGAAATCTTCAAAGGAATCCTACTCTAGTCCTGTCCCAAAGGAACCATTGGGGTGCCAGAAGGGCTGAACCACCTGGAGTGAATTGCAGACAAAGAGCGGGGCATGGATCGCAGCAACTAGCACGTGGATTTTGATGGATACTTTGTACTTCCATCAGCAGGGATGCCATGATAAAGAGACAGGCTGGGGCCATAGTGCCACAAGGGGCAAGATTCACAGGAAGGCCTGAATCTCTTGGTCAGATTTTTCATTAAGCCCAGGTTCTTGAGTGGAGCCTTTCCCTGGCCTAGAAACAACTAAAAGGTCAGGATTAAGTTCCAGTGCCCACTTATTCTTCCCTGTCCTGGAAAACAATGGCAGAGCAGCAATATATTTCTAGAGCAACATTAAGTTCTGGTGCTCACTATAAGTCTTCCCCAGGGCAGGAAATAACAACAGGACAATGAATCACTTCCACTGCAGTGTTTTAGTTCTGGTGCTCATTGTAGGTCCTCCCCAGAATGGGAAGAGACAAGATTCAAGGTCTGATACTACCAAAGAACACCTGCAAAAACTTGAAGGGTGACTGTCTCCTCAAATGCACAGGCATCGATGTAAAGGTGCAAAGATTGTGAAAACTCAGGGAACTATGACATCATCAAAAGGAACCAGTGGACCTAGAATTGAAGATGTATACAATGTCAGATAGAGAATTTAGAATAATTCTCTTAAAGTTCAGGGAATCACAAAAAAATATGGATAGAAAATTAAATGAAATTAGGAAAACAGCCCAGGAACAAAATAAAACATTTGGCAAATAAATAGAAACAATTTTTAAAAGCCAAATAGAAATCCTAGAAATAATACAGTAACTGAACTGAAAACTCATGAGAAAGCTTCTGTAGCAGACTTGATCAACCAGAGGAAAGAATTAACAAGACTGAAGACAGAACATATAAAATTACCTAATCATAGAAGCAAAAGGAAAAAAGAATGACAGAGTGAAGAAGGCCTATGAGAGTTATGAAAGACCATCAAGCTAACTCTAACTAACCTCATAAAAGGAATTCCCAAAGGAGACGAGAGGAAAGGCATAGAGAGGGAGGAAGGGAGAGAAAAAAAATGAAAGGGAGGAAAGGAAAAAGAGGGAGGGAAAGACTGAGTTGCAGAAGGGTCCTGAGTATTGATTTGTCGTAAAAAATTCTCCAGGACCAGAATAACAAGCATCAGAAAGGAGTAGGAAGGATTGTGACTGAAGCTTAAGGCTGGGAACAGTTCATTTGCCCACCAAACATAGTGGAAAGATTTCATTATATACAACACATTGGGAAGAAACCTCCAAAGAGTGTTATCTTAGTACTGGAACTAAATTAGCCCTTGACTAGCCAGGTGTGGTGACTCATGCCTGTAATCCCAGCACTGGGAGGCCAAGGTGGGCAAATCACTTGAGGTCAGGAATTTGAGACCAGCATGGTCAACATGGTGAAACCCTGTCTCTACTAAAAGTACAAAAGTCTCTACTAAAAGTACAAAAGTTAGCCAGGCATGGTGGTGAGTGCCTGTAGTGTCAGCTACTCAGGAGGCTGAGGCAGGAGAATTGCTTGAACCCAGGAGGCGGAGGTTGCAGTGAGCTGAGATGGCGCCACTGCACTCCGGCCTGGGTGACAGAGTGAGACCCTGTCTCAAAAAAGAAAAGTAATCACAGATTGTAAGAAGCCTTAAAAAGAACAACAGCATCATGATCTGTGGGACAATATCAAGCAGTCAAAACTACATATAATTGGATTCCCAGAGGGCGAGACGAGAAAAAAAAATTTAAAAATAAGGTTCAAAATTTTGCAAAATTGATGAAACTATAAACCTATAGATATGAGAAGCCTGACAAACACTAAACATAAGAAACGTGAATAAAGCCACACCAACTCATAATAAAATTGCTGAAAAGTGGTAGTGATAAGAAAACTCTGAAAAGCAACCAGAAAATAAAAAAGACACATTAGAGAAAAAACAAAGATATGGGAAGTAGTCACAGAACAGTCTGAAAGGGAGAGACTGGACTGAAACCCACTCAATCCTGGTGCAGTGTGCCTCACTTGGATGATACTTCCAGCTCAGGCTGTTCCCAGTCCTGGGAGTGAGCTTAGGAAATTTCAGAGGCGAGATTCTGGTGACCATGATAATGTTAGACCAGGTCCAGACTTGAAGTGCCCTGCATAGAAGATACTGGCTGTCTGGGCAGTTCCAGACACCAGGTTTAGAAAATGTCAGGGAAGATGCTCCAAAGCACAGGGATCCCTGAGTGGCATGACTCAGGAGAAAAGCCTCACTTGCCCTGGTTAAAGGCATTACTGCTTCCCTCGCTTTCTCTCCTCCCAGGGAGAGACCTAAAGTTATAAAGATGGCAGAGCATGCATCAAACCTAAGGGCAGCGTGAAACAGCGCCCCCATCCTGCAGCTCCCACTCATCCTTGCTGCTAATTGCACATGAGGCAAGTGCGAGAAAGAAGCTTCTATTGTATTAAACCAGTGAGATTTCAGGATGTGTCTGTTATAGCAGCTACCCAATAATTCCCACAACTGTTCATCCCAGTTCCTCCATGTTTTAATTACCTGTAAACTTGGATAACCTCCAGAAGGGCTGCATTCTACCCGGTAGAGGTCTTTTTCTGCGCGCATTCTTTTGAGTGTTTGCCATCAGTCCAGTGCAGTGTGATTTTTATAGTTAAAAAATTTCACACCATTTCTAGTCTGCTGGTGGCACTTTGTTCTATTTTCTTAATATCACGCCTGGCGTTTTTGGGATTTCGGGTCCAGAGAATAATTAGATTTGTGTGTTTAATTCACCATCTTGACTCAAGCTCCTTCTTTCATTGTATTTTAGTTTGCACTTTTGATTCTTTGTAAACATACATTTTTTTCATGTTCATTTACTAATCATTCCCTAATTTGTTAATTTGCCACTCATACCCTTTGCTTCTTTATTCATTGTAATATTCATTTTAAAGTAAAAAACTACTGCTCAGCTGCATGCAAATTTATTAATTCCAAAACATTCCCCATGCATTTCTGTTTTCCTGTGTTTATTCATGTTAGTCCATGTATTCAGTGATTCCTTGTCCTCTACTTGTTTAAATTGAATCCTTTGCAACGTCTCTAAAAAAGACTTCCAATGTAGATGGAGAGCCAGTCCTCTGGGTAACATAAAGTAATATTTATCATGTACTTACTCTTGCCAGACTTCATCAGAAGCATTTTACATACATTACATAAATATAATGTACATTACATAAATATGATAATGTTATGTAATGGACATTATCATACATTACATAAATATGATAATATACATTTTCCATAAATATCCTTACAACATCCTTGTGCAGTAGGTCCATTTTACAGTTGAGGAAACTGAGGCACAGACAGGTTGTATAACATGCCTCCAGTCACAAATGTGAAGTGGATGGAACAGAGATTCAAGCCCATTCTGTTTATAGAGTTCTTACCCATGGCATTCTATTTATTATGTTTGTTTGTTTATTTTTTTGTTGGATTCCTGTAGTCATTTTGGCTGTGTCACTTGGATGTAGAATACTTAGTCTATGTATCATCTTTTTTTCCTGTATTTGTTTTATGTTTCCTTTTCTGTTATAAACTTTTTAAAGTTACATACTTTTGCCATATAAATGTTTTTTGTATTCTTAGCATGAATCTTGGTGATAGCAAATGATAGGCACTCAATAGAGTTTGTTACATTTATCAGTTGCTCAGAATATATTTTGAGTCAATTAATTACTTACCTAAAGGAGATTGCTTTTGCACGCAAAGTTAAAAGGTACATTCTTTGTAATTTATTTGAGGTGACTCTTGCCAAAGTTTAAGCATTGCCCTCTTTGATCTTTCTCTCTTTATGACAGGTTATTTAGAAGGCTTTTAAGTCACAGCTTCAGCATTCCATAGAATTCCATTTGCAATTATGAAGAACTAATATGCATGGAAATTTCCAGAACTGGGCTTGATTTCCTTGGTTTTTTTTTTTTCTTTTGAGATGAAGTTTTGCTCTGTCACCCAGGCTGGAGTGCAGTGTTATGATCTTGGCTCACGGCAACCTCCGCCTTTCAGGTTCGAGTGATTCTCCTGCCTCAGCTTCCCAAGTAGCTGGGATTACAGGTGTACACCACCGTACTCGGCTACTTTTTGTATTTTTAGTAGAGACAGGGTTTCGCTGTGTTGGCCAGGCTGGTCTTGAACTCCTGTCCTCAAGCAATTCACCCCCCTCTGTCTCCTAAAGTGCTGGATTACCAGGCGTGAGCCACCGCACCCGGCCTCCTTGACCCTTTTTCAATCAGGTGAAACTTCCTAAATGAGCCTGGATTCTGTCTCATTACTTTCCCAGGCTAAAAATGTCGAGTCTTTATAGTTACCTTTGAAAATTGCAAGGCAATTTGCCATAACTGCAAAGCAACCCATCTTCAATAGAACTTGGAGAGTAGTTTGGATTATTACCTTTCCATTCTCATGTAGACTTACAGAATTCAATTGTTTCTCTCTTCCCAGCCAGTGAATCTGTGTCTAAAGAAGAGAAAAAAATGACACTGCCATCAAGATGATGATAATACTTAGCAATTTATATCCCCTTCATTTTACCTCATATTTTAGAGCTATCAATTTCCCAGCATTCCCAAGTCTGGTTGTGCTGGGAACTGGAATGAAGTCAGATTTTCTCCATGCAAAGAGAACAAAGTAGATACAGTTATGTATCTGGTTCTGGCATCCCAGCTTCAAGATTATAATACTTAAGAGTGGTTATAGTTTTACAAAGGGTAAAATAAAATTCTCACCACAAAATTTATTTTCGTGTATTTAAATTATGAATGCAAACATATTAATTTGTAGTAGGTGATTGCTACAAAATTTTTTTAAACTAATTGCATTAGTTAAATGTATATACACTTGAGGGAGGTAAATCAATCATCTAGGAAGCCACTTGTATTTTTATTTCCAATTGCTGTTCTACAAAGTTTGCAGTGTAGAACCTATAATACTTACAAGTTTTTTTTTTATTGATTCAGGTATACTGTACCTACTTTCAAGAAGGGCTTGAGGTGATATTCAATAAAACTATAAGAATTATAAATCCCAAACATAATCAACTAATTGCAAAGATAAAAAATTATATAAAATGTTATCATAAATGTGACTGTTGGTTAGGAATGTGTTTGTTAAAATTAAAAGAAGACTTGGCTTAGATAAGAAAGCAGCTTATTTTTCTGAATCAAAAAGAGGTTCTGGAGCCTGAGCAGCTCAATAATGCCATCAGGGACCAGGCTGCTTCTATCGTCCTGCTCTGTTCTCTTTAGAGTGTGGGTTTCAATCTCATAGTTGCAAAATGCTGGCTATACTTCAGGCACCATGACTGTGTTCCAGGTAGGATAAAGTGACAGAGGCAAAAGGCAAAATGGGCACATCAATAGAATTAGTACCTCTTGAATTTCTTTCTTGTGAATGATAACCTCATTACTTCAGCTTAGCTCTCATTTGCTAAAGCTTAGTCACAAGATCATAAGGAGATCTAAGGTGAGTGTTTTTAGCTGAGCACATTTCCTCATTGAACAAAAGGAATTTGTTTTGTTTTGTAAAGATACATAGAAAAATAGATACAAAATATAAGATGTCTGTTACAGTAACTGATTTTTGATATAGGAATATGGAGAAAAACTGCCCAAGGAGGGGCTTCAAGATGGCTGACTAGATGACTAGATGGCTGACTACTTGCCTCTTCTGCAGAGAGGAACAAAACCAGCAAGTAGGTTAGCATTCTTCGAACAGGCCATCTAAGACAGAACACTGGAATTAAACAGAAGTGACAGGAAGCACCAAAAGCAAGGGAAGGAGAGGAAAGTGAGGCAGCCTGCTTGGCCAGGATTGGCTGAGAGTCTGGAAGGCTCCGTGATGCAAGGAAAGAATAAAGGAGAGACCTCCAGTGGTCCATATTCCTGCCACAGACTCCTACAATCCTAGCCACAGGAGAACCCTTTGACTGTCACAGGCTCACCCTTTGACTGTCACAGGCTCAAAACTAATATAGGGAGCCTCCTGGAGACTGTGCAATGGCATTACACCAGAGAGGGAGTTCTTGCTGAGTCCCACAAACCCTGGAGGCCTAAGCCGCTACAACATGGCACCATTTTGAGAGCCCAGCCCCTACCAAACTGCATGCTGCCTTGGGGCCTGACAGCTCTTGCATCTCCACATTCCTGGAGCCTCATTAACATTCCCTGCCTGCAGCTGCTTCAGCCACAGTTGAGGTGGGAGCCACTGGTAGCAACCCTGCCTCCCCCACCCCCAAACAGAGGGGTAACTGGCATGCATTTTTACACACCTCAAGGACAAATTTCACTGCCCACAGCCACCACCACTGCAAGCTGCAGCAAGGCTGAGGTGCAAACAAAGTGTATGCCCCCAAGCCACCTGCCTGTGGCTGCTCCCACCGAAAGTATTCCTACCTTCTCCAGTAGAAGGGTTGCAGCACAGCCACTGCTGCTACCATCTGAGCATTTGTTAGTGGCCTAGGTATCATGCTGCCCCTGCGTCCCACAGCCAGCACCTACACACACCAGTAGGGTGCCTAAGAACAGGTCTACCCAACCTGGCTAGGGCTGCCACCAGTACCTGAGCATGCTGTCCAAGAGCCTGGGGATCATCCAATCCAATTCACCACTATTGGCACCTGAGTATTCCTCCTCAGGTCTGAAGTTGGGCCCACCCAACCTGACACTACCACCACAGCTAGAACCCACCCCCACGTGCTACCTGAAGGCTTGGGGACTGGTCTTCCCAGCCCATCACAGCCACTGCCAACACCAGCAGGGACCACTTGGGTCCCAGAGGGCTGTCCCCTCATCACTACTGCAGTCACCCATGCAGTGCCCACTGCCCATGGGTTGGAGAACCTGTCCATCCACCCAACCCACCACTGCCATTCTCAGCATCCAAGCAAGTCTCTTAGTGGCCCAAGTTTTGGCCTGTGTGGACCCACTAACACTGGTGCCAGCATATGCCACCCTGGGACATAAGGACAGGTATGCTTGGCCCACCACTACCACCACTGGGACCCAAAGACTAGACACATGGCATCCTAGATCCCAGCAAATCTTTACTACAGCCTCCACTAATAACTGCACCCTGGAAAAGTTAAAAAGACACCAAGGAAATCACAGATACCGCTAATACTGCTTACAAATGAAGAAATCACACAGAGACTACACTACTGCACACACACAGAATCAAAGCCAAAGTGCCCTACCCAACCAACACCATAGATGTATCTTCAGGAAAAAGTCCTCCCCTACAAACGCAAATTTTAGAAATTAGTAGCCAGGCATGGTGGTGCACGCCTGTGGTCCCAGCTAGTGGGGTGGCTGTGTTGGGTGTATCTTTTTTGATCAAGTGTTCAAGGCTAATGTGTGGTGTGATTTTACCCTGCAATCCAGCCTGGGTTACTGAGACTCTGTCTCAAAAAAAAAAAAAAAAAAAAAAAAAACAATTGGAAAAATTGACTGTTAAATCTTAAATCAGATGCACAGATATCACTGTAAGGACACAAAAAATATGAAAAAGCAAGGAAATGTGACACCTTCAAAGGAACATAGTGTTTCTCAAGCAACAGATCCCAATCAAATAGAAATTTATAAAATTCCAAAAAAGAACTTAAAATATTGACATGAAAAAAGCTCAAAGCCAGGTGTGGTGGCTCATACCTATAATCCTAGCACTTTGGAAGGCCCAAGTAGGGGATCACTTTGAGCCCAGGAGTTCAAGACCAACATAGTGAGACCCTGTCTCTACAAAAAATTTAAAAATTAGCCAGGCATGTTTGTGCCTGCCTGTGGTCTCAGCTACTTGGGCAGCTGAGGTAGGAGGATTGGTGAAGCCTGGGAGGTTGAGGTTGCAGTGAGCCATGAGCCAAGATTGTACCATTGCACTCAAGGCTGGGTGACAGTGTGACACCGTATCTGGAAAAAAAAATGCTCATGAGATACAAGAGGTACTGAAAATCAACACAAAAAAAAAAATCAGAAAAAACAATGGAGAATACGAATATGAATGAGAAATTCACTAAAGAGATATATATCATTAAAAAGAACCAAACAGAAATTCTGTAACTTAAGAAATTATTGAATGAAATACAAAATACATTCAAAAGATTTATCAATAGACTAGACCAAGCAGAAAAAAGAAGCTTAGCATTTGAAGACAGTCTTTTGAAATAACCCTATCAGACAAAAGTAAAGAAAAAATAAAATATAGTGAGCAAAGCTTATGTGGTATATGGGATACCATAAAGTAACTAAATATTTCAATTTTCAGTGTCCCAGAAGGCAAAGAAAAAACAAATGGGTTAGAAAACCTATTTAATGATGATAATAATAAGTGAAAACTTCCCAACCCTAGCAAGAGATTTAAACATCCAGATACAGGAGACTCAAAATCCCCCAAATAGATACAATTCAAAAAGGTTTTCACCACAGTACATTATAGTCAAAATATCATAAGTCATAGACAAAGAGAGACTTCTGAAAACAGCAAAAGTGTCTAGTTACTTATAAGGAACACCCATCAGACTAACAGTAGATTTCTCAGTAGAAACCTTACAGGCCAGGAAATAATAGAATTATATATTCCAAGTGTTGAAAGAAAAAGAAAATTGCTTGACAAGGATACTGTCCCCAATAAAATTATCCTTATACATGAAGAGTAAATAAAATGTTTCTCACACAAGCAAAAACTGAAGAAATTCATCAGTAGAGCAGCCCTACAATAAATGGTTAAGAGATATCTACACACAGGAGCAAATGAACAATGTCTACCATCATGAAAATACATGAAAATACAAAAACCTCTGGTAGAGTGAATACACAAGGAAGATTTGGTGTTGTTCACCAAATCTCAAATGTTACCACTATGGAATACCACCAAAACACAGTGATAAATAATATAAGAGAAAGAAAGAAACAAAATATATACAAAGCAACCAGAAACCAGTTAATTAAATGACAGAAATAAGCCCTCACGTATCATTAACAACCTTTAATGAAAACAGATTAAACTTTCAATTTAAAAGATATAGACTTGGCTGAATGGAGGAAAAAAAAAAACATGACCCAACTATATGGTGCCTGTAAGAAATTTATCTTGCCAGTAAAGACACACATAGATTGAAACTAAAGGGATGGAAAAAGGTAGTCCATGCAAATGGAAACCAAAAGTAAGCAGGAGTAGCTAGACTTAGATAAAATAGACTTTAAGTGAAAGACAATAAAAAGAGACAAAAAATACCATGATAAAAGGATCAATTCAGCAAGAGAATATAACAATTATAAACCATATAGCACACACAGTGGAGCACACAAATACATAAAGCAAATATTATTAGGTCTGAAGGGAGAAATAGACTCCAATACAATAATGGTTGGGGACTTCAACACCCCACTCTCAGCATTAGGTCATCTAGACAGATAATTAACAAAGAAATATTAGATTTAAACTGTCCCTTAGACCAAATGGATTGAATAGACATTTATAAAACATTTAATCCAAATACTGTCGTATTTTGTAATTCCAATTGTAAAGATTATTCACCTCCCTGGTTAGCTGTATTCCTCAGTATTTTATTCTTATTGTGGCAGTCGTGAAGGGGATTGCATTCCTGATTACCTTTGGCTTGAATGTTGGTGTATAGGAATGCTAGGGATTTTTGTACATTGATTTTTTTTATCCTGAAGCTTTGCTGAAATTGTTTATCAGCTGAAGAAGTTTTGGGCCAAGACTATGGGGTTTCCTAGATATAAAATCATGTCATTTGCAAACAAGGATAGTTTCACTTTCTCTCTTCTTTATTTTTTTGTCTTGCCTAATTGCTCTGGCCAGGCCTTCCAATACTATGTCAAATAGTAGTGGTGAGAGGTGGCATTCTTGACTTGTGCCAGTTTTCAGGGAAAATGCTTCCAGCTTTTTCCCATTTAGTATGATGTTCCCTATGGGTTTGTCATATATGGCTCTTATTATTTTGGGGTATAGTCCTTTAATACCTAGTTTATTGAGAGTTTTTAACATGAAGACGTTCAATTTTATCAAAAGCCTTTTCCGCATCTATTGAAATAATCATGTGGTTTTGTCTTTAGTTCTGTTTATATGATGAATCATATTAATTGATTTGCATATTGAACTAACCTTGCATCTTGGGGATGAAGACTACTTGATAATGGCAGGTCAGCTGTTTTTGTTTTTGTTTTAACGGAATCTCACTCTATTGCCCAGGTTGGAAGGCAGTGGTACAATCTCAGCTCACTGCAACCTCCATCTCCCAGGTTCAAGCAATTCTCCTGTCTCATCCTCCTGAGTAGCTGGGATTATGGACACCTGCCACCATGCCCAGCTAATTTTTATATTTTTAGTAGAGACAGGGTTTCACCATGTTTGCCAGGCTGGTCTAGGACTCCTGACCTCACGTGATCCACCCACCTTGGCCTCCCAAAATGCTGGGATAATAGGCGTGAGCCACTGAGCTCAGCCCTCAGTTTGCAAGAATTTTGTTGATGATGTTTTGCATCAATGTTCATCAAGGATATTGGCCTGAAGTTTTCTTTTTTTGTTGTTGTGTCTCTGCCAGGTTTTGTTATCACGATGATTCTGGCCTCAAAGAATAAACTGGGGAGGAGTTTCTCCTTTTCAGATTTTTGGAATAGTTTCAGTAGGAATTGTACCAGCTCTTCTTTGTACATCTGGTAGAAGTAGCTTGGGAATCCATCTTGTTCTGAGCTTTTTTTGGCTGGTAGGCTATTTATTACTAATTCAGTTTTGGAGCTCATTGTTGGTCTATTCAGGCAATTAATTTCTTCCTGGTTCAGTCTTGGAAGGTGTATGTGTCCAGAAACTTATCTGTGTTTTCTAGTTTGTGTGCCTAAAAATGTTTGTAGTAGTTTCTGATGGTTATTTTTATTTCTGTAGGGTCACTGGTAACATCTTCTCTGTCATTTCTAATTGTAATTATTTGGATCTTCTCTCTTTTCTTCTTTATCAGCCTAGCTAGTAGCCTATGTATCTTATTAATTTTTTTGAAAAATCCACTTCTGGATTCATTGATCTTTTGAATGTTGTTTTGCGTCTCAATTTCCTTCACTTCAACTCTGATTTTGGCTATTTAATTTTTTTTCCTGCTAGCTTTAAGGTTGATTTGCTCTTGCTTCTTTAATTCTTTCAGTTGTGATATTAGGTTGTTAATTTGAGATCTTTTTAACTTTTTGATGTGGGCATTTAGTGCTATGAATTTCCCTCTTAACACTGCCTTAGCTGTGTTTCAGAGATTCTTGTATTTTATATCTTTGTTTTCACTAGTTTCAAAGAACTTGTTTATGCCTAACTGTATTATTTATCCAAAAGTCATTCAGGTGCATATTGTTTAATTTCCATGTAATTGTGTGGTTTTGACAGATTTTATTTTAGTCTTCTATTTTTATTGTGCTGTGGTCTGAGAGTGTGTTTGGTATGATTTTGGTTCTTTTGCATTTGCTAAGAATTGTTTGATATCCAATTATGTGGTCTATTTTAGAGTATGTGCCATGTGAAAATGATAAGAATGTATATTCTGTTGTTTTTGGGTGGAGAGTTCTGTAGAAGTCTATCATATCCATTTGGACCAATGTTGAGTTCAGGTCTTGAATATCTTTGTTAATTTTCTGCCTTGATGATCTGTCTAATACTGTCAGTGGAGTGTGGAAGTCTCCCACTATTATTGTGTGGGAGTCTAAGTCTCTTTGTAGGTCTCTGTAAACTTGCTTTATGAATCTGCATGTTCCTGTGTTGGGTGCATATATATTTAGAATAGTTACATCTTCTTTTGAATTGGATCATTTTCCATGATGTAATGCCCTTTTTTTTTTGTCTTTTTTGATCTGTGTTGTTTTAAAGTCTGTTGTGTCTGAAGTTAGGATTGCAATCCCTGTTTTTTTTTTTTTTTAATTTCTATTTGCTTAATAGGTTTTCCTCCATCCCTTTATTTTGAGCCTATGTGTGTCATTATGTGTGAGCTGGGTCTCTTGAAGACAGCATACCATTAGGGCTTGTTTTTTTATCCTGCTTGCCACTCTGTGCCTTTTAAGTGGAAGATTTAGCCTGTTTACATTTAAGGTTAATATTGAAATGTGTGGGTTTGATTCTGTCATTGTGTTGTTAGCTGGCTATTATGCTGGCTTGGTTGTGTAGTTGCTTTATAGTGTCACTGGTGTATTTAAGTGTGCTTTTGTATTGGCTTGTAGCAGTCTTTCCTTTCTATATTTAGTGCTCCTTTCAAGATCTCGTCTTAGGCAGGTCTGGTGGTAATGTGCTCCCTCAAAATTTGCTTATCTGAAGAGGATGTTATTTCTCCTTCACTTAGAAAGCTTAGTTTGGCTGGATATGAAGTTCTTGGTTGAATATTTTTTATGTTAACAATGTTGAATATAAGCCCCCGATCTATTCTGGCTTGCAGAGTTTCAGCTGAGGGATCTGCTGTTAGCCTCATGGAGTTCCCTTTGTAGGTGACCTGCCCTTTCTCTGTAGCTGCCTTTAACATTGTTTCTTTCATTTCAACCTTGGAAGATCTGATGATTATATCTCTTGCAGATGATCTTCTTGCATATAACCTTGCAGGTTCTTTGTATTTCCTGAATTTGACTATTGGCCTTTCCAGCAAGATTGGGGAAGTTTTCATGCATGATATCCTGAAATGTGTTTTCCAAGTTGTTTACTTTCTCCTCAATCTTTTCAGGCATGCCAATGATTCATAGATTTGGTCTCTACATAATCCCCATATTTCTTGCAGGTTTTGTTCATTCCTTTTCTTTTTTTTTTTTTTCTTTTTTTGTCCATCTTATTTCAGAAAGCCAATCTTCAAGTTCTGAGATTCTTTCCTCAGTTTTGTCTATTCTGCTGTTAATATTTGTGATGGCATTATAAAATTCTTATAGTGTGTTTTTCAGCTCTGTCACATCTGTTAGATTCTTTTTTATACCAGCTACTTTGTCTTTCAGCTGCTGTATCATTTTTGTTGTGATTCTTGATTTCCTTGGATTGGTTTTTGCCATTTCTCCTGAATCTCAGTAATCTTCTTTACTATTCATATTCTGAATTCTATTTCTGTTATTTCAGCCAGCTCAGCCTGGTTAAGAACCTTTGCTGGAACACTGAGGCAGTCATTTGGAGGACATACGGCACTCTGAACATTTGAATTACTAGAGTTTTCACATTGATTCTTTCTCATCTCTGCACGCGGGTGTTCCTTTAACTGCAGTGTAGATGGAGTACAGTCAATAAACTTCTTTTCTGGATGTTTTCACAGGGCTGAGGCTTTGTGCATCGTCTTTATTTGTAGCTATTTTCTTGTATTTGCTTTCACAGGGGCATGTGTTAGCAAGGTATTTTGGTGTTGATGCTTTGCAGTGTAATCCAGTAGGTGGTGTTTAGGCATATTGGTCAGTCAGTAGGCTCTTGCTCAGTTGTGTGGCTCCCCTATATTTCCTCACAGTTGCCACCATGCTCCCTCTCAATGCTCTGAAAGTATGGACTTCTCTCCCAGTTGAGTCCTGGCTATAGATTGTGGCTTGGTGATCCTGGTGCTATCCACTGCAGCTCTGGGGAAATCTGAGGGTTTATATTTCTTCCCCAACTTGGAGGCAGCGGATGAAGGGACCTTAGTGGTGGTTGTGGCCAAGGGTCTTTTGTTTGTTTCCTGGAGGCTCCACCTCAGAGCGATGAAGGTCAGAAGTTGCTCAGTGTAATTATTCCAGGGTGGAGCATCTGTGCTGTGGGCCAAGCCAGGGATTTCCTATCTGGTGATGAATTAGTGGTGGCAAGATGGGACATGTGGGAGATGCACCTGCCTCTTCTCCTTGGGTTGACTGCAGTTTGTTGGAGGTGTGTTTAAGGCATTTAGGGTCTTTGCTTCTTTAGTCCAAGGGTAGCAAGGACAGTTTCACTACAGAAGTAGTGGCAGAGAATCTTTCAGTTGCCCCTGGGGGCTCCACTTCCAAGAGATGTGGAGTGGCTGTTGCTGGAGGTGTTAAGCTAATGTGGCAGGGTGACTGCACTGCTTGTGTGAGCTTAGGGTTCTGCTTGTTGGAAAGTAGCGGGGTCAAATGTTCACAGGAAGGAGAGATTGGTCTCCTCTTTGTATGGTGGCTGCGGTGTGCTGTAAACTTCAGTATAGTCCTCAGGTTCTTCATTTCTTTCGCAGATCAAGGGCAGGAGGGATAGAATTGTTACTGTTGCAGTGGCAGAGGGGCTGCTGTATGCTTCTGGGAGCCTCTCTCAGGGGAAACTCTGAGCCACTACCAGTGAGTATTTTGAGTTATGGGTGGAACAACTGTTCTGCATTCATGAGCTGGGGACCCTACCTGGTGAAGAGTAAGGGTGGTGGTTCCCAGCAAAGAGAGGCTGGACTCCTCTCTGTATGGTGGCTCCATTGTGCTGGAGGTGCCAGTGTAATTACTAGGACCTTTGTTCCTTCCCAGCTGAGGGATGTTACAGCTGTACCTCTGCAATTGTAGTGGTGGAGGGGTTGTGGGTTGACTCTGGATTTCCTCCTTGGAGAAATGCTGGGCTGCCTCTGATTGTGTTGATCAAGTGGAAACAGCGTGATTGTTCTGGAGTCCCAGGTCAGGCCACCCTGCTTAATGAGGAGAAGTGAGGACTGGGATCTGCACGGAGAACAGTCTGGCCACTTTTCTGAGAGGTGATTGCTCTGTGCTGGGAGTCCAGACCAGCCCCTAGTTCCTGCAGACTCTTCCAAGCCTGGAGACAGCAAGGGCAAGGGCTGCAAGATAGTGAAGATGGCAACCCACCCCTCCCACTGGGAGCTGTGTCCAGGACGTTGTAGAGCTGTTACTGGCTTGTTAGTCCTGGCAGGGGATGGCTGGAGGCCCAGGCCTGGAGGACCTGCCTGGTGAGAAGATATGGGAATGGGCTTCCACATAACAGTCTGGTCACTTCTCTGTAGGGCTGCTGTGGCATGCTGGGGATCTGCTCCAGTCTGTAGTCACCTTGGATTTTCCAGTACCTGAAGGTATCAACAGTAAAGGCTGTGAAATGGCCAAGATGTTGGCCTGCCCCTCCCTTTGAGAGCTCTGTCCCGGGGAGGTGTGGACCTGTTGCCTGAATGCACTTTCGGAGGTGGTTGGAGACCCCATTGAGGAGGTGTCACCCAGTAAGGAAGAACACTATTGGGAACCTGCTTTAAAAAGCAGTTTGGCCACATTCTTGTAGGGCAGCAGTGTTGTGCTGAAGATCTGCTCCAGCCCTCGATTGCCTCTAACTCCCTAAAGCCCGAAGGCAAGAATGGCTAAGTCAGCCAAACATCAAGGACGGCAGCCTGCCCCTTCCTCTGGGAGCTTCATTCCAGGGAGGTTTGAAACTTCTGTTGGCCAGAAAACACTGGTAGAAATAGCTAGAAACTTTTACCTGGAGGTCCCACCTAGTGAGGAGGAATGGGATCAGGGACTCACTTAAAACAGCATTCTGGCCACCTTTTTGTAGAGCATCTATACTGTGCTGGGGTCTGCCCCATCCCTGGTTGCCTCAGACTCTCCAAAGACAGAAGGCAAGAATGGTTAAGTTGGCTAAACAGCAAAGATGTTGTCTCAGGGAGGTTAACACTGCTACTGGTGGCTGACTGGAGTTCCACACCAGTGGATCTTATCCTGTGAAGTGCCATGGAAGCAGGGCCTGTAGCCTGTCACTGCTCAGTCCCCGTGGAGTCAGTCCCTTTTTCCAGGGGCATGTACAGGGGTCTAATGTCCTGTTTTGCCAGAGTTGCAGCTGCTTTTGCCAGGAAGCCTGGGTATCTAAGGCTTCTTGGGCTCTGTGTGTGCCTGAGTGGCTGCTCTGCTGAGACTCCACATAGCTCTGTGTGTCAGACTGAAGACCCTTGTGGAGTGGGTTCATGAGGGTGTGTCCTGATCTGAGGGTTACAAAGATCCATGGGAGAAGCATGTGTTCATATGGTTGCTCATTCATTCACCACTTCCCTGGACAGTGTAGGTTCCCCTTGCTCCATTTGACTCCCAGGTGGGTGGTCATCCTGCCTTGCTTTTCTCCATTCTCCATGGGTTGAGTTGTCCCAAAGCACTTACCTGGATATTTCAGTTGAAGATGCTGTTTTTACTCACTCCTTCCATTTCTCTCCATGACAGTGATGTACCCTAGCTGCTTCTAGTTGGCTATCTTGGCCATGATCCCCTGAGTGAGTTTTTACTCTATTAATTATCTTTTTGTTATTTTTGTTTTGTTTTAGTCTGTAATCTGCTGAATAACTCTATTAATTTTCATGAGACCTAACTGTTAAAAAGAGCTTGGCATTTCCTTCTCTCTCTGTTTCCTCCACTCTCACCATGTAATGTGTGCTCCTCTTCCCCTTCCTTCATGATTGGAAGCTTCTTGAGGTCCTTACCCAAAGCAGATGCGGGTACCATGCTTCCTTCACAGACTGCAATATTGTGAACCAAATAAACCCTTTTTATTTCTAAAACACTCAGCTTTAGGTATTTCTCTATAGTAATGCAAACAAACTAAGACAAATGCCTACATCAAAAAAGTAGAAAGATTCCAAATAAACATTCTAACAATGGACCAAAAGGAACTAGAAAAACAAGAACAAGCCAAACCCAAACTAATACAAGGAAAGAAATAATAAGGATCAGGTCAGAACAAAATGAACTTAAAAATCAATATAAAGGATCAACAAAATGAAAAGTTGGTTCTTTGAAAAGGTAAACTGAATTAATAAGCCAGTGTCTAGACTAACCAAGAAAAAAAAAAGAGAAGACTACCTCCCGCTAAAAAAAATTAGAAATGAAAAGGGAAACATTACAACTGATATCATAGAAATACAAAATATCATCAGAACATTGCATACCTGTATCAAAACAGTTCATGTACCCCCATAAATATATATGCATACCATGTACCCACAATATTTTTTTAAAAACATAATAAGATATTATTATGAATAACTATACACGAACAAACTGGAAAACTGCAAAGAAATGGATAAATTCCTAGACACATGTAACCTACCAAAAATGAATCACAAAGAAATAGAAAACTTGAACAGACTGATGAGTAATGAGATTATCTGAGTAATAAAAAATCTTTCAACAAAGATAAGTTTAGGAACAGATGGCATCACTGCAAAATCTACCAAACTTTTTTTTCTTTACATAATTTTTTTTTTGAGACAAGGTCTTGTTATGTTGCCCAGGCTAGTGTCAAGTTCCTGGGCTCACAAGATCCTCCTGCTTCAGCCTCCTGAGTCACTGGGACTTCAGGCACATGCCACATGCCTGGCTCTAATTCTATCAAACTTTCAAAAAAGAACTAACCCATTTATTCTGAAACTATTCCAAAAAGTTTAAGAGGAGGAAATTCTTCCTAACTTGTTCTATGAAGCCAGCATTACCCTGATACCAAACCAGACAAAGATATAATAAAAAAAAAAAAGAAAACTATAGGCTAGACCTACCCAATATTCTTGATGAATGTAGATGCAAAAATTATTAACAAAATACTAGCAAACTAAATTCAACAGCACATCAAACAAACAGAAAATAAACCATGATCAAGTGGGATTTCTTTCATGCATGCAAGTATGGTTCAATGCAAATCAATAAACATGATACATCACTTCAACAGAATGAAGGACAAAAATCACATGATCACCCCAGTAGATACAAAAAAAGCATTTGATAGAATCCAACATCTCATCATGGTAAAAACTCTCAACAAACTAGGTATAGAAGGAACATGCCTCAAGATACAAGAGGCCCATGACTATTATCACATTGAGTGGGGAAAGCCCAAGAGTCTTTTTTGTAAGAACAGGGACAAGATAGAATGCCCACTTTCACCACTTTTATTCAACATATTACTGGACATTCTAGCCAGAGCAATCACACAAGATAATGAAATAAAAGGAAAGAGTCCACCAGAACATTCCAAGATTTGACAAATAAATTTAGTAAAGTTGCAGGATAAAAAAAATCAATAGCATTTCTATACACCGATATGAACTACTTGAGAAAAAAATTTAAGAATGCAATTTCATTTACAATAGCCACAAAAATAAAATACCTAAGGATAAATTTAACCAAAGAGGTATAAGA
The DNA here is from genome assembly GCA_963573385.1 of Cacajao melanocephalus. Classification (NCBI taxonomy): domain Eukaryota; kingdom Metazoa; phylum Chordata; class Mammalia; order Primates; family Pitheciidae; genus Cacajao; species Cacajao melanocephalus. The sequence goes on along the minus strand of CAUYLG010005178.1, from coordinate 44,634 downwards.
TCTCTATAAGGAAAACTAAACACAACATTGAAAGAAATTGAAGCAGACACAAACAAATGGTACATACACAGCCTCACCAGGTGTCTACTTTAAAGTGAGGGCATTGACTGGAAAAGAATAGGACTCTGCAACTTGGAATGGGGACGTGTGGGAGGACCCCAGTGAAGCTGGGGATACTGAGTTTGTAAACTCTGATGAACCTTTTTTTTTTTGCCAGAAGAAACAGCTTCCCCATTTTTGGTAGTGGCAACATCCCCTTCCTGACCCATGCTGCCATTGGCCTTTCCGCCTTTGTCTGAGGAGATAAACCCTGTGCTGCCTGAGGCAACAGTGATGGCCTCCCCTGAGGCAGTTTCCAGGCAAGATAATGTTCTCCTTAGGAGCCACCCCAACACCCCTGTTTGCTTCTAGACCTATAACTAGACTAAAGTCCTGGCACGCCCTTACAGGTGAGATTGAGAGTGTGACTCATGAGGAGGTGCACTACACTTGAAAAGAACTGCTTGAGTTTTCTAATTTATATCAACAGAAATCTAGACAACAGGAATGAGAATGGATATTAAGGGTGTGGGACAATGGTGGAAGGAACATAGAGTTAAATCAGGCTGAATTTATTGATTTGGGCCCACTAAGTAGGGACTCTGCATTTAATATTGTAGCTCAGGAAGTTAAAAAAAGAGGTTCTAATAGTGTATTTGCTTGGTTAGCTGAAATATGGATTAAAAGATGACTCACTATGAGTGAGCTGGAAATGCCTGATCTCCCTTGGTTTAATGTAGAGGAAAGGATCCAAAGGCTTAGAAAGATTGGGATGGTTGAGTGGATTAGTCACTTTAGACCTATTCATCCCAGCTGGAAGGGTTCAGAAGATATACACTTGACCAATGACTTGCAAAATAGATTTGTGAAGGCAGCACCTGCATCTTTGAAGAGCCTTGTAATTGCTTTTCTCTGTATGTCAGACCTAACAGTAGGAACCGCTGTCACTCAACTACAGAATTTGAATACAGTGGGAATAATTGGATCCTGAGGTGGCAGGGGCCAAGTGGCGGCCCTGAACTGTCAAAGGCAGGGTGGGTGTAGCTACCATAATGGACAGCAGGGGCAAAGCAGCAATCAGAATAGTCTGACTTGTGTAGAGCTCTGGCACTGGCTAATTAATCATATTCCTAGAAGTGAAATTGATAGGAAGCCTACTGCATTCCTACATAATTTATATAAGCAGAAAACTTCTAAGTAGAATGGACAAAAGATTGATATGAATTATAAAAACAGAGAATCATGGGACCTCAATCAATATCCAGACTTGAGCCACTTTACAGACCCAGAACTCCTTGAGTGAAGGGGAGGCCAGGTCCCCTTGAGGCAGGACCTCACTACATTACTTACAATTTATGCTGTGAATCTTTCTCCCATCCTTCCCCAAGGAGACCTTTGGCCTTTTACCAGGATAACTGTGCACCGGGGAAAGGGAAATGATCAGACATTTTGGGGACTACTAGACACTGGGTCTGTGATGACATCGATTCCAGGGGACCCAAAATGTCATTGTGGTCTTCCAGTCAAAATAGGGACTTAATGGAGGTCAGATAATTAATGGAGTTTTAGCTTAGGTCTGACTTACAGTGGGCCCAGTGGGTCCCCGGATTCATCCTGTGGTCATTTCCCCAGTGACAGAATGCATAGTTGGCATAGACATACTTAGCAGCTCGCAGAACCCCCACATTGGCTCCCTGACTGGTAGGGTATGGGCTATTATGGTGGGAAAGGCCAAATGGAAGCCACTAGAGCTGCCTCTACCAAGAAAAATAGTAGAGCCAGGCATGGTGGTTCACACCTATAATCCCAGTACTTTGGGAGGTTGAGATGGGAGGATCACTTGAGGTCAGGAGTTCAAGACCAGCCTGGCCAACATGATGAAACACCATCTCTACTAACAATACAAAAAAAATTGGCCAGGCATGGTGGCACATGCTTGTAATTCCAGCTACTCTACTTAGGAGGTTGAAGCAAGAGAATTGCTTGAACCTGGGAAGCAGAGGTTGTGGTGAGCTGACATTGTGCTGCTGCATTCCAGCCTGGGTGACAGGGTGAAGCTTCATCAAAAAAAAAAAAAAAAAAAAAGTAAATTAAAGGCAATATTGCATCCCTGGAGGGATTGTGGAGATTAGTGCCACCATCAAGGACTTGAAAGATGCAGGGGTAGGTGTGGCTGGCAAGATGGCCAAATAGGAACAGCTCCAGCCTGCAGCTCCCAGCGAGATCAACACAGAAGGCAGGTGACTCTGCATATCCAACCGAGGTACCCGGCTCATCTCATTGGGACTGGTTAGTCAGTGGGTGCAGCCCACAGAGGGCAAGCTGAAGCAGGGTGGAGTGTTGCCTCACTGGGGAAGTGCAAGGGGTTGGGGAACTCCCTCCCCTAGCCAAGGGAAGCTGTGAAGGACTGTGCTGTGAGGAACAGTGCATTCCAGCCCACATACTATGCTTTTCTCATGGTCTTCTCAACTTGCAGACCAGGAGATTCCCTTGGGTGCCTATACCACCAGGGTCCTGGGTTTCAAGCACAAAACTGGGCAGCCATTTGGGCAGACACCAAGCTAGCTGCAGGAGTTTTTTTTCATACCTTAGTGGTGCCTGGAATGCCAGCAAGACAGAACCATTCACTCCTCTGTAAAGGGGGCCAAAGCCAGGGAGCCAAGTGATCTAGCTCAGTGGATTCCACCCCCAAGGAGCCCAGCAAGCTGAGATCCACTGGCTTGAAATTCACACTGCCAGCACAGCAGTCTGAAGTTGACCTGGAATGCTTCAGCTTGGTGGGGAGAGGGGCACCCACCATTATTGAGGCTTAAGTAGGTGCTTTTCCCCTCACAGTATAAACAAAGGTGCCAGTAAGTTCGAACTGGGTGGAGCTCACCACAGCTTGGCGAAGCTGCTGTAGCCAGACTGCCTCTCTAGATTTCTCCTCTCTGGGCAGGGCATCTCTGAATGAAAGATAGCAGCCCCAGTTAGGGGCCTATAGATAAAACTCTCATCTCCCTGGAACAGAGCACCTGGGGGAAGGGACAGACTTAAATGTTCCTGCCTGCCAGTTCTGAAGAGAACAGTGGATCTCCAGCACAGCACTTGAGCTCTGCTAAGGGACAGACTGCCTTCTCAAGTGGGTCCCTGACCCCCGTGCCTCCTGACTAGGAGACACCTCCCAGCAGGGGTTGACAGACACCTCATGCAGGAGAGCTCCAGCTGGCATCTGGTGGGTGCCCCTCAGGGACAAAACTTCCAGAGGAAGGAATAGGCAGCAATCTTTGCATCCTGCAGCCTCTACTGGAGTGGACCTTCAGCAAACTTCAGCAGACCTGCAGCAGAGGGGCCTGACAGAAGGAAAACTAACGAACAGAAAAGAATAGCATCAACATCAACAAAAAGGATGCCCACACAAAAACTCCATCTGAAGGTCACCAACAGCAAAGAACAAAGGTAGATAAATCCATGAAGATGAGGAAAAACCAGGGCAAAAAGGCTGAAAATTTCAAAACCCAGAGCAACTTTTCTCCTCCAAAGGATCACAACTCCTCATCAGTAAGGGAACAAAACTGAACAGAGGATGAATTTGATGAACTGACAGAAGTAGGCTTCAGAAGGTGGGTAATAATAAAATCTCCAAGCTAAAGGAGCATGTTCTAACCCAATGCAAGGAAGCTAAGAATCTTGATAAAAGATTAGAGGAATTGCTAAATACAATAACCAGTTTAGAGAAGAACGTAAATGGCCTGATGGAGCTGGAAAACACAGCATGAGAACTTCATGAAGCATGCACAAGTGTCAATAGCCAAATCAATCAAGTGGAAGAAAGAATATCAGAGATTGAAGATCAACTTAATGAAATAAAGTATGAAGACAAGATTAGAGAAAAAAAGAATGAAAAAGGAATGAACAAAGCCTCCAAGAAATATGGGACCATGTGAAAAGATCAAACCTACATTTGATTAGTGTACCTGAAAATGACAGGGAGAATGGAACCAATTGCAGCTGTTGTACCAGGTGTGGTTTCATTGGTTGAGCAAATTAAGACATCTCCTGGTACTTGGTATGCAGCCACTGACCTGGCAAATGTCTTTTTCTCCATTCCTGTCTGTAAGGCTCACCAGAAGTAATTTACCTTTGGCTGGCAAGGCCAGGAACGTACCTTCACTGTCTTACCTCAGGGGTATATCAACTCTGTGGCTTTGTGTCATAATCTTATTCTGAGAGACCTTGATTGGTTTTTGCTTCATTACATTGATGACATTATGCTGATTGGATCCAGTGAGCAAGAAGTAGCAAACACACTGGACTTGTTGGTGAGACATTTGCATGCCAGAGGATGGGAAATAAATCCAACTAAAATTCAGGGATCTTCTACCTCAGTAAAATTTTTAGGGGTCCAGTGGTGTGGGGTCTTTTGAGATATTCTTTTTAAGGCAAAGGATAAGTTGCTGCATTTGGCCCTTCCCATAACCCAGAAAGAGGCACAATGCCAAGTGGGCCTATTTGGATTTTGGAGGCAACACATTCCTCATTTGGGTGTGTTACTCTGGACTATTTATCGAGTGACCCAAAAGGCTGCCAGTTTTGAGTGGATTCCAGAACAGGAGAAGGCTCTGCAACAGGTCCAGGCTGCTGTGCAAGGTTCTCTGCCACTTGGGCCATATGGTTTAGCAGATTCAATGGTGCTTGAGGTGTCAGTGGCAGATAGGGATGCTGTTTGGAGCCTTTGGCAGGCCCCCATAGATGAATCACAGCGGAGGCCTCTAGAATTTTGGAGCAAGGCTCTGCCGTCTTCTGCAGAGAATTACTCTCCTTTTGAGAGACAGCTCTTGGCCTGTTACTGGGCCTTTGTGGAAACTGAACGTTTGACTATAGTTCATCAAGTCACCATGTGACTTGAACTGCCTATCATGAACTGAGTGCTTTCTGGCCCATCTAGCCAGAAAGTGGGTTATGCACAGCAGCATTCCATCATCAACTGGAAGTGGTATATAAGTGATAGGGCTCTAGCAGGTCCTGAAGGCACAAGTAAGTTACATGAGGAAGTGGCTCAAATGCCTGTGGTTTCCACTCTTGCCACCCTACCCTGCCTTCTCTCCCCCAGCCTGCATGAATGGCCCCATAGAGAGTTGCCTATGATTGGCTGACAGAGGAAGAGAAGACTAGGGTCTGGTTCACAGATGGTTCTGCACGATATGAAGGCACCACAGGAAAGTGGACAGCTGCAACACTATGCACCTTTCTAGGACATCCTGAAGGACAGCAGTGAAGGGAAATCTTCCCAGTGGGCAGAACTTCAAGCAGTGTACTTGGTTGTGCACTTTGTATGGAAGGAGAAATGGCCAGCTGTGCAATTATATCCTGATTCATAGGCTGTAGCCAGTGGTTTGGCAGGATGATCAGGGTCTTAGAAGAAGCACGATTGGAAAATTGGTGACAAAGAAATTTTGGGAAGAGGTATGTGGATGGACCTCTCTGAGTGGTCAAAAACTGTGAAGATATTTGTATCCCATGTGAGTGCTCACCAGCAGATGACTTCAGTGGAGGATTTTAATAATCAAGTGGATAGGATGACTTGTTTTGTGGATACCACTAAGCCTTTTTCCCCAGCCACCCCTGTGATCACCCAATGGGCCCATGAACAAAGTGGCCATGGTTGCAGGGATGGAGGTTATGCATGGGCTCAGCAACATGGACTTCCCCTCACCAAGGTTGACTTGGCTACGGCCAGTGCTGAGTGCCCATTTGCCAGCAGCAGACACCAACACTGAGTGCTTGATATGGCACCATTCCTCGGGGTGATCAGTCAGCTACCTGGTGGCAAGTTGATTATACTGGACCTCTTCCATCATGGAAAGGCAGAGGTTTGTCCTCATTGGAACAGACACTTACTCTGGATATGAATTTGCCTATCCTGCACGCAATGCTTTTGCCAAGACTACCATCAGTGGACTCACGGAATGCCTTATCGACCGTCATGGTATTCCATACAGCATTGCCTCTGACCAAGGTACTCACTTTACACTAAAGAAGTGTGGCAGTGGGCTCATGCTCATGGAATTCGCTGGTCTTACAATGTTCCCCATCATACTGAAGCAGCTGGATTCACAGAAAGGTGAAATGGCCTTTTGAAGTCACAGTTACGATGCCAACTAAGTGACAATACTGTGCAGGGCTGAAGCAAAATTCTCCAGAAGGCCATGTATGCTCTGAATCGGCGTCCAATATATAGTACTGTTCCTCCCATAGCCAGGATTCACAGGTCTAGGAATCAAGCAGTCGAAGTGGAAGTGGCACCATTTACCATCACCCCTAGTGACCCACTAGCAAAATTTTTGCTTCCTGTTCCCATGACATTATGTATTGCTGGCCTAGAGGTCTGAGTTCCAGAGGGATGAATGCTGCCACCAGGAGACAAAACAATTTCATTACACTGGAAGTTAAGATTGCCACCTGGACACTTTGGGGTCCTCCTACCTTTAAGTCAATAAGCTAAGAAGGGAGTTACAGTGTTGACTGGGGTGATTGACTCGGACTATCAAGATGAAATCAGTCTACTAATTCACAACAGAGGTAAGGAAGAGTATGCATGAAATGCAAGAAATGTGGGAGTATCACTTGAGCCCAGGAGTTTAAGTCCAGTCTGGGCAACATAGTGAGACCCTGTCTCTAAACAATAAAAATAAGTTTTTTTTTTTTTTTTTTTTGGAGGGCTGAAATTAAAGACTTTCAAAACTTTAAAAAAAAAAAAAAAGAGAGAGAGAGAGAGATCCATTAGGGTGTCTCTTAGTATTCCTGTGCCCTGTGATTAAGGTCAATGGGAAACTACAACAGCCCAATCTAGGCAGGACTACAAATGGCCAGACCCTTCAGGATTGAAGGTTTGAGTTGCTGCACAAGGAAAAAAAAACCCCACAACCTGCAGAGGTGCTTGCTGAAGGCCAAGGGCATACAGAATGTGTAGCAGAAGAAGGTAGTCATCAATACCAGCTATGACCACGTGACCAGCCACAGAAACAGGGACTGTAATTGTCATGAGGGGACCGGAATTGTCTCCTTCTTTTGTTAAAAACATGTTCGTGCATTTATACACTTGTACTAAGAAAATATCTTCATTTTATTTCCTTTCTTTGTTGTCATGTGACATAAGATTTATTGACTTCACATCAACATTTAAATATTATTAACTCTATGTAATAGTATCTGGGTTGGGGATTGGTGCATTTCCAGTTGTGCAAAAGACAATTGTTCTATTTTTTTGGACATATATTTGGAATGTAGTCAGCTGGAGATGAGTAGTATATCAAAAATAACTTTAATACAAGGTAAGAAAAAATGAAAAGTTCATTTAAGTACTAGTATGTACAGAATTGCATCTGAGTGAATTTCACTTTGCTTCTCGATAGATAGATCTTATTTTTACCATATTACTTTTAAATTTCCAAATATAGTGCTATATAAAAAAACTAAATGAAAGTGAAAAAAATGTACCCATTACATAGATTCCCCCCAAAATCACTATTCCCCCCACCAAAAAAAATCAAGAGTAGAAATCTGTATAAATCAGAAGTCAGTAAAAACAACAACTGAATTCCTAAAGAGAATGAAAACAAAGAAATATGGCAGAGAAATTTAGAAACCAAATAAGAGAAATTAAATTCTCTGGCACTTTTGGACTCTAGATCTATTTTCTAAAGCAGGTTTGGTGTATTACACAACAGAGAAGGTGGTTATAGAGAGGGTGGATTTTTAACTTTCATGAAAGACAGAAGTATGTATTTGATATTGATATATGTAATTGATGGTCTGATTGGCTACCAAATATCTATTTCCAGTGCCCCTTTCCCTTGTCCATCACCTATTGCAGAGACTGAAAAAGTCAGACACTGGTTTAACCTGCATTCTCTACAGCAAGTAATGCTATGAACTTAGACTAGCCAATGAGATGTAAGAGGAGTTCTTCTGGGAGGCTTCTAAGTAAACAACGTTAGTCCCTGAATAAAGGAAAGAGATACTAAAGGAGCATGCTCTCTGTGTCACCACACTGGCCTGGTATTTGAAAACATCTTTATGGTATTAAACCAATCCTGGGATTTTTCTGTCTTTGGCCTTCATGTTATATAATTATGTGACATCTTTATGTATTAAGCCTTTGTTAGTTTTTGTTTTGTTATTTGCAGCCAGAGCATTTTAAACTGTTATAGAATTTAAAGATTTTGATTTTCAACTTATTGGACAGTTATAAAATACTAAAAGAAAAAAAATCTACTGAAGACCAGGCACGGTGGTTCACATCTGTAATCCCAGAACTTTGGGAGGCTGAGGTGAACTCAGCAGTTCAAGACATGGGGAAACCCTGTCTCTAGGAAAAATACAAAAATTAGCCAGACATGGTGGCAAGCACCTGTTGTCCCAGCTACTCAGGAGGCTGAGGTGGGAGGATTGGTTAAGGCTGCAGCGAGCTGAGATCATGCTACTGCACTCCAGTCCGGGTGCAAGGTAAAACCTGTCTCAAGACAAGACAAAACAAAAACTCCTGAAATGGCTACTTTCCCATATACCAAATTCTTATATATATATATATCTGGTCTCTTTCTGGACTTTCTTTTCTATGCCATCTACCTTTGTAGTGTGGTGACCATCTAATATCTGGTGGAGCAAGAGTTAGTACTGTCCTCATTTATGGATTATGATGATTTACAAAAATTTTAATTCTCTTTTTAGGTCTGATTTCATTGTAGTTTTTAAAATTATTCAGTAGAACAGCTCCTTCTACTTTTTAATGTCTTTAAGGGCCATAGGACTGGTTAAAAATGTAAACATTAGCAAAATGTAAACATTAGCTCAAGGTTTTATGGAAAGAAGAAAAAGGCTATTCGTAGTTTGGAAGTTTCTTTAAAACATGACAATACCACATGTAGACAATAGTGTCGAATGCAATGTGATTTTAAGAAAAATAAAGCAAAAGAGGATTGTACTTCAAAGTCATGCACATCTGGTATTGGTATGGGTTGGGAAAACATGCAATTTGAAATGAACAATAAGAACACATGGACAGAGGAAGGGGAGCACTACACACAGGAGTTTGTTGGGGGGGAAATAGGGGAGGGACAGTGGGAGGTGGGGAGGTGGGGAGAGATAGCATGGGAAGAAAAGTCAGATATAGGTGAAGGGGAGGAAAGAAGCAAATCACACTGCCACGTGTGTACCTATGCAACAATCTTGCATGTTCTTCACATGTACCCCAAAACATAAAATACAATAAAAATTAAAAAAAAAAAAAGAAAAAAAAAGAAAGTTGAAATCAACCCAAAAATGTTAGCCAATAAGGAGATAGAATTGTACAGTAGTAAGAAAATATAATGCCCCACTCCTATTCTGCATAAGTGATAAGCAATTAACTTGCTTTCTGAGACTTGCAATGTGACAGGAGCCTGAGAAAAGCAGGCCCTTTAAATTTGCTAACTGAGGCTGTCAGTTGAGAAGGACGTTTTGTTTGACAGTTGATTAGGGATTAAATGAACTGAAAAACATCAGTAATTTTTGCTGCTTTTCCATTTATTATAACAGCAATTATTTGCATTTTTCTTCTGCCAGTTCTAAAGACTAGATTGAAACAATTATCTATGTAGGAAAAAAAACCCTGATCTTGAATAGCAAAAGGGCAACTAGGATTTGAAACCACTAGATCTTTGGTGGATAAGATTGAGATCTGAAAATTGGCTAATATGATTGATAATTTGCCTTTAAATATCAGCCAAACTAAATAATGCAGTTCTGGAAAAAATAATATTGAACACATGGTTATCGAGCTTATTCCTAATTATTCAGCCTAATATTACTAATTCTTTCTGAGTCAAATAGTTCATATATTTACTGGTCAGTATTTATTGAGGGCTTGCAAAGCCAGGAAGTTTTCTAGATACATGAGATACAGGAATGAACAAGCAGTTGAAAGGCTCAGTCCTCAGGGTTTGAGGAAAAGAAATAGGCAATAAACAGATAATCAAGAAAATATTTAGTATGTCAGATATTGATGTTTAATGAAAAAAAGCAGGGTTTGGGAGGCTGAGGTGGGTGGATCGTATGAGGTCAGGAGTTCAAGACCAGCCTGACCAACATGGCGGAACCCCGTCTCTACTAAAAGTACAAAAATTAACTGGGCATGGTGGTGGGTGCCTGTAATCCCAGCTACTAAGGAGTCTGAGGCAGGAGAATCACTTGAACCGGGAAGGCGGAGGTTGCAATGAGCACCACTGCACTTCAGCCTGAGTGACAGAGCAAGACTCCATCAAAAAAAAAAAAAAATGGCTGGATAGGGGAACAGTGGATGATGGAATAGGGGTGCTGACAAGTTGATATTTAATCAAGGACCTAAAAAAGTGAAAGAATTAGATAAAGAGCTCTCTGGAGAATGACTGTTGAATTAGAAAGAAAAGCAGGTGTAGCAGGTACAAAGGCCCTGAGGTGGGAGCATGTTGGGCATGTCTGAAGAACACAAGAAGGCAAGTCTGACTGGAGTGAAGCAAGCCAGGGAAGGAGTGCTGGGTAGAAAGATCAAAGCACTGGCCAGAGACTAGACCATGGAAGGCCTTGTAGAACATGGTAAAAAATTTGGCTTTTCTCTTGAGTATGATGGAAAACCACTGGAAAACTTTAAGATGAGAAATGACACAATCTGTGTGTTTTAGCAATAACGTTGGCTGCTGAATTGAATATATACTAAATAGGAGAAGGTCGAGGGCACAGAGGTCTATTAAGAGGCTGTGGTACTCACTGTTGTGAAATACAGTAATGGCTGGGATCGAGTGGGAGGGGTAGAGGTGGTGAATAGTTAGATCCTGGGTATATTTCAAAGGCACAGCTGACAGAGCTTGCTGATAAATTGGACATGGGTCGTGAAAGAAAAAGAGCAGTCAAGATTGTTTTTGGCCTTACTGAGATGGGGAAAAAGATATGAGTAGTGGGTGGGGATGAAGAGTGGCAGGGGTGCTGGGAAGGGCAAGTGTTCCCTTTGAGACACATTCCATTTCAGATGCCCCTTAGACATCCAAGTGGAAACATTGAGTAGGCAGTTGGATGTCCGGCTAGTTCAAGGTTGAGACCTGGGCTAAAGGTAAACATTTTGGAGTCATCACCATGTAAATAGCATTCAAGTTGGCTGGGTGCAGTGGCTCACACCTGTAATCCCAGCACTTTGGGAGGTCAAGGTGGGAGGACATCTGGAGCCTAGGAGTTCAGGACCAACCTAGGTGAAATAGTGAGACCCCATCTCTACAAAAAATAGAAAAAATTATTCAGGCATGCTGGCACACACCTGTGGTCCCAGCTACTCAGGAGTCTGAGGCGAAGGATTATTTGGGCCAAGGAGATTGAGGCAGCTGCAGTGAGTTGTAATGGTGCCACTGCACTCCAGCCTGGGCTACAGGGTGAGAACCTGTCTCAACAACAACAACAACAGCAGCGGCAGCAGCATTAAAGTAATTAGGATAAGATCACCTAAGATGAGTGTGGAAAGAGAGGAGGTCTGAGCCCTGAGGCCCTTCGCAGTTCTTAGGGGCTGGGTGCGGTGGCTCATGCCTGTAATCTCAACACTTTGGGAGGCCAAGGTGGCTGGATTGCTTGAGTCCAGGAGTTTGAAGCCAGCTTGGGCAACAAGGTGAAACCCTGTCTCTCCAAAAAAATTAAAAATTTAGCCAGGAATGGTGGTATATGCCTATAGTCCCAGTTACTCAGGAGTCTGAGGCAGGAGGATCACTTGAGCCTGGGAGGCAGAGGTTGTGGTGAGCTGAGATAGTGCCACTGCACTCCAGCCTGGGCGACAGAATGAGACCCTATCTCAAAAAAAAACAGAAAAAAAAAAACAAAAATAAAAAATCCCCAAAGTTCTTAGCATCATTATTGATGTGATCGCTAAATTTTGACAAGCCCCTTAATCTCTACGTTTTTCAGTTTCTAATCTAGCATTGTCCAATAGAAATATACCACAAGTACCTGCCACATATGTAATTAAAAATTTTTTAGTGGCTACTTAAAAAAATGTTTTAAATGTGTGATTAATTTCAATAACATATTTTATTTAACCCAAAGAGGCAGGCAAAATAGTGACCTCAAAAATGTCTAAGATCCCTGAAATGTGAATATATTTCTTACATGGCAAAGGTACTTTGCATGTGATTAAGGCTAAGGGCCTTGAGAAGAATAGAGTATCAAGAATCATATAGGTGGGTCTAATCTGTGGTCAGGGAGATGTGAGAGTGGGGAAGGGCTAGAGAGGAGACATTGTTGGCTTTGAAGATGGAGCAAGGGGCCACTCCAAAAAGTGTGAGCAACCTCTGGCAGCTGGAAAAGGTAAGGGAAAGGATTCTCACCTAAGGCCTCCAAAAGGAATGCAGCCCTGCCAAAACCTTGATTTTAGCGCAATGAGGCCTGAGTCAGACTTTTGAACTACAGAAATGTAAGATAATAAATGTGTTGTTTTAAGCCACTAAGTTTCCAATAATTTGTATGGCAACTCTAGGAAGCTAATATGCTCCATATACTCCCCAAATTATCATTTCTAGGTGAAATCTATATGAAGATTATTAATGAGATATTTTACTATTTTGTACTTAGTCTTTGAAGCCTAGTGTATATCCTACATATGCAGCACATCTGAACTTGAACTGGCTCCATTTCAAATGCTCCATAGCACCACGTGGCTAGTGGTGACCATATTGGACAATATAGCTCTAAGTAGTACATTGAGAATGGGGCAAAGAAGTTTAGTACAAGAATAACATGTGTGATGGTTAATTTTATGTGTCAGCTTGGCTAGGCCACATGCCCAGATATTTGGTCAAACACTACGCTGGATGTTTCTGTTAAGGTAGTTTTGGATGAGGTTAACATTTAAATCAGTGGACTTTGAGTAAAGCATATTATTTTTCATAATGTGGGTGGGCCTCATTCAATTCCTTGAAAGCCTGATTAGAACTAAGACAGACTTCCCCAAGTAAGAAGCAATTCTGTCAGCTGGTGGGCTTTGGACTCAAACTGCGACTCTTCTCTGTCTTCAGCCTGCCAACTTAGCTCATAAGAATTTGGACTTACTAAGCCTCTGCAATGGCTTGAACCAATTTGTTAAAATGCATGTCTCCCTCTCTCTCCATGCTACATATACACATTCTGTTGGTTCTGTTTTTCTGGAGAACCATGACTAATACAACATGCATGAGACAAAGGAAAGATACACACCATATCTAGAACCCCCTACTCCACCTCCCTGCCTCATTTCCAGAGTCCAGAGTTTTGCAGAATAGTGGTCACTCCAGGAAGAGAAGTATGTGCATTGAGAGTGTGTAAGTGAGGCAGGAGGAGAGGTTCTATATTGTCCGGGGGAGGAGGAAGGGAGCATGGGAAGTGTGAAGGAAAGGGTCTATGTTGACTTTGGAAGGAGAGAGTATATTCTGTTTCAAGAGGGACAGAGAGATCTGATCTACAGTCCCAGCAAAGCCAGTTTTGCTTGGGTTGAAGCATTTTTAATTCTGTCAAGGGCCAAAGAGATGGGTCCTGGATTTGTCTAAGACCCCCAGAACAAAATACCACAGACTGGGTGGCTTAAACAGAGATATTTATTTGCTCACAGTTCTGGAAGCTGGTAATCTGAGACCAATGTGCTGGCAGGTTTGGCTTCTCTGAGGCCTCTGTTCTTGGCTTGCAGATGGCCACCTGCTTGCTGCCTCCACACAGGCATCCTTCTGTGCCCAGGTGCCTCTGGTGGCTCACTATGGGTCCTAATCGCCTCTTGTAATAAGGACATATGTTGAGTTGAATTAGGGCCCACTCTGATGCCCACATTTTAACTTTTCAAATGCCAACATTTGACCTCTTTAAAGGCCCTATTTCCAAGTACAGTCACATTCTGAGGTACTGAGGGTTAGGACTTCAACATATGAATTTGGAGGGAACATAAAATTCAGTCTATAACAGGCCCCAGTGACCCTCACCTAGGTCTGCCTTAGACTCCCAACCAAAAGATAAGCACTTAGTTCAGAGCAAGTGTTCAAAGACGAAATGGGTGGAGATGGCATACATCTTCCTAAAGAATTCTCAGCAAACTAGGAGAATCTTTCAGAGGAAAACTGCAGGCTTGGGTGTGCTCAAGTCACAGTGGTTTCTGAGGTTGGCGGGGCAAATGAGGATGCCTTTATCTCTTCCCCTCCTGGCCATGGGACACCAGCCATGGCGGTAGAGACTGAGGCAGAGCAAAGGTTAGTGAGTCATGTAGCCCATAATTACTCTCCCAACCCTGCCTAATTGGAGTCATCTGGGTCTGAGTCCTGGCTATGAGAAGCCCAGAAGCACATAATTTTAGGGAAATGTGAGAAAATGAAGCAACTGTGGCACTGTCAGAAAATGAGTCAGGGACCTATCTTCCGATTCCTTTCTATAATTTATAAGGCATCCTACTATCTCACATTTGCTGGAGGAAGCATTGCTTACATATTCTGAAATGTGTTTCTTTTCTCCTGAATTAAAAAAGAAAAATCTGCAATGTGTTCAAGGAAAGTGGTGCGTTCTTCAGGCATTGTTGCTCTAAAAAGCATTGTTGTTTGCCTAAGGGTCAAAGGCATCTGGAAATGAAGGAACTTTTTGTGGGCTAGAAGAACACGGCAGTAATGAACGAGCCTGAGAACTTGGGCTATGCTTCACAGAGAGGGTGGCAGTGCGGTGCAGGTGGAAATAAATGGCACGTCTCTCTCCTCCCGCAAACTGCCAGAGCACCTCCCCACCTTCCCTTCCTCCACACCTCACTCACCAACCTGGAGGACTTTGCCAGGAGATTTCAGGTGGAAGGGACGACATTATAAAGGCATGGAGATGGGAGAGCATGCAGCTTGTTTAGAGAATTTTGTTGCTAGAAAATGGGGCAGGATTTGAGAGAGGGAAATAGTACCTGGGGATGGCCTTCATCATTCTTGCGACGCTAGAGAATTTCAATGTTAATCTTTAAGGAATAGGAAACACTGAAGCTTTTTTAGACGCAGAGTGACATGACTTGAATCTAGTCAGCAAACTAAACCTGCCTGTATTTGTGTGGCCGGTGAGTTATGAGTGGTTTTATTTGTAAAGGATTGGAAAGAAAGGAAGGGTGGGCTGATGGACAGACAGAGGGAAGATGTGACAGAGAATGTATTGCCTACAAAGCCTGAAATATTTACTTCTGGCTCTTTACAGATAAAGTCTGCTGACTTCTGGGCTATATTTAGAAAGACAGTAACTACATTTATTGAATGCTTATTTTATACCAGGTTTTAATGTCCATTATCTTTCATTTTCAAAATTAAGTGACTTGTTCAGGGCTATACAGTTATGTGAATGAAGCAGGATTTGGCCCAGGGCTGCTGGCTTGAAGGCTGGTGCTTCCTCCCCTCTTCAGAGAGAGCTGGAGCAGGATGGGACAGCTGTTGTGAGCCAGCTGAACACTTGTCAGCAAAGGCAGCTTCTGTGGCACGGAAGGGGAGGATGCCGCAAGTCTGAGGGAGTGATGGGCAACCTGAGCAGGGCAGGACCTGAGAAACCTCACAGTGCTGAATGTCCATGGGGTCTGTTGTGAAGGTGAGGCAGAGGAAGAGTCACATCCGGACACATTATTTTCCTTGAGATTCTCTCCTCCCACACTCCCTTCTCAGGCTCTCTGCCAAAGCTTTCCTCATGTCATTGATTTTCCAGCAAAGCTGTCTGGAGTAGTGAAAAGAACTGTGGCTCCAGAGTTGAGAGACTCATACTCCAGCTCTACACCTGTCATCACCTAGGTACATGACCTCTGCAGTTGGCAGTCATTAGGGTCACCACTCCCACAGCTGGAGAGCCTGTGAGGAAACTGGAATGTGTAATACCGATGGCAGTGTTTTGATGGAACCTTCCAAGAAACCACAGTGGCAGCTGTGAAATTGTATTTTCCCCAATAATTCTAATTCTGGAAACTCATCTCAAGAAAATAAATAGAAAGGATTTATCTATCTATCTATCCATCTAGCTAGCTATTTTTCTTATACATAGTCACTAAAGTGTCAACTGCAATGTATTTATGTAAAAATTAAACTAATAACAACTTAAATATCTGATATTAGGGAAATGATTAGATTTATGTTTATCCATTTGAAAAGGAAAGTCATTTGGCCATTTAAAAAATTATAAAAACTATGTGGCAATAAGAAAAAAGGCTTATTTTTCATGTTAAGTGAAAAAACTGATACTAAATTCTATGCACATTATGATTAAAACTAGAAGGCAGATATATGTGGACCAAGAATGTGAGCATGTATGTAAAAGTAAAAATCATAAAGTACTGTGTAGAGTTCTTTTCTATTTCCTTTTTGCCTTGTTAAGTTTCTAAAACAATACATTCTTTTCATGAAGCCAGGAATCTAAAATTGTATTAATGTCTCAGTGCTTTCAAAAAAAAAGGCATCTGTGGGAGGCCGAGGTGAGTGGGTTGCTTGAGCCCAGGAGTTTGAGACCAGCCTGGGCAACATAGTGAGACCCCTTGTCTTTACAAAACAAAAGACAAACAAACAAAACAAAGCCAGGCATTGTGGTGTGAACCTGTGGTCCCAGCTACTTGTGAGGCTGAGGCAGGTCACTTGAGCCCAGGAGTTTAAGGTTGGAGTGAGCTATGATTGCCTGGGTGACAGAGCATGATCCTGTCTCCAAAAACAGTAATAATCTGTTTAAAATATACAGCAAGTGATTGATTTTTCCTGGCAACAAATAGGAAAGCAAGTGGAAGTTTTCAGATAATTGAAAGGTGGTACACACTTTAAACATTTCCTAACAGTGTTTTTAGTAGAAGGAGGAATGACCAGGATGCTGCTATCAGCTGAGTTCGTCCCTTCTCTTAGGGCTGGAGGTATACCAGAAGCCGAAGAGTAGCTGTTTGCTGTTTTTGTCTGCTTAGTATCTACTTTTCTTTCTTGTTAATATCATTTTGATTTTCTTTTGAGAAGCTATCCTTCCCCTATCTCTTTGGCTCTGAGTCTAGAGACAGTTTTGGCTGAAGCAAATACTGTATCATCATCTGGCTATAGTGATTGTTTTAAGAACATGGGACCTAAGCATACGAGTCAGGTTTGGGAATTTTGGTGGTATAATTGTTTTTTGTTTTTTTGAGATAGAGTTTTGCTCTTGATGTCCAGGCTGGAGTGCAATGGCACGATCTCAGCTCTCTGCAACCTCCACCTCCCTGGTTCAAGTGATTCTCCTGCTTCCGTCTCCTGTGTAGCTGGGATTACAGGCATGTGCCACCACACCCAGCTAATTTTTGTATGTTTAGTAGAGACAGGGTTTCTCCATGTTGGTCAGGCTGGTCTCAAACTCCTGACCTCAGGTGATCTGCCAGCCTTGGTCTCCCAAAGTGCTGGGATTATAGGCATGAGCCACCACAGCCGGCTGGTGGTATAATTGTGAAACAAACACTCTCTGCAATCATGCTAAGCTGGAAGAATATGTGTGACGCTCCCAAGGATCATCCCTGTTGCTACAGGGGGACATAGAAGCTTGACAATGAAGTCAATACTAAGGACAGCAGAGTTTAGGAGGAAGGAGGAGAAACAGAGAGAAAATGATGACACTGTTTGTGGCTCTTGATCCAGCTCTTCCTGAAAGTAATCACCCGCCTGGAACTTCCTGGTTAGGTGAGCCAGTTGTTTATCTCTTTCTCCCTCTCTCCTCTTTTACCTTTCTTTCTCTCTTTTTTCCTTAATACAACTTGATTTAGATTTCTTCCATTTGCAACTCAAACATTCTTACCTATAAAATGTGTCAACACTTTGTTGCAGAGTCCAGAGGGGAAGGAAGTTGACAGAGTTAAAGTGGACAGCTAAAAAGAAAGTGAGTCCCAACTTGCTCAGTATAAAATACCTCTTAACCTTGTGTGTGCCCTAGTAGGGGCAAGAATATTTTGCACAGGGGATAGGCTTAGCTGGCAGGATAGTTACTGTCAAGGAAAGATGAATGTGAGAACTTTGGGGATATTCATTGGTGGGAAGCAGTTGGGGGTGAAGAAATCAATATAGCTGAAATGTGGATTTGAAAATGCATATAACAGCCAGCCTCAGAACTTAGATTACACAAATTATCAGCATGTTTGCATAGTGCGTTTATTTCTGGGTCTCTCTTGATGGCTCCTCCTGCATAATTATTGCTCTGTATGCTTTGGAAAATTTCTTTGTACATTTAGTACTAGGCTATTTCTCATTTTTATTTTCCTGCTTTTTTTACCTTCTTATTCCAAAGTCATCATGTGACTGTTTTATGGTAAAGATTTGTGTGTAGCCTAAATCAGTTGCTAAACATCAAAGAGTCCTGTGCATACGTAATAAAGATATGTTGCAGTAGGAGTGGGAGGTAACTACAATCATGGTTGGAATTTTCAAATCTGTTAAGAGTAAATTGTTCATAAATAGCATAAGAATGTGATTTCTATGCATGTTTTATCAGGTGGGGGATGACTTGTGTGACTCAGACAGAAACATCTGACTCCTCTGTGAAAAAAAGGAAAGCATTTAAAAAGTGCTTGCAGCTGGTAACAGGTTTCCTAATGCATTGATCATTTTCTGGCTGTTCTCATTCCCACCTTTGTACTCTGCTATATACTTGGGGTGGGGTCGGAGCCTTTGCAGACTATTTTTCCTAGAATCCCTTACTAACTGGGTCTGCCAATGGGAAGCACTGGTTGAAGTGGAAGGGAGGAGAGGAGAAGAGATCCTTTTCCTGCCTTCAGCTTCTTTCAGCTTCCTTCTAGCAGTAGTGAGCAGCTAATGGATCAGGGTTTTCTGGCAGTTCCATCACCTCTAGGGTGGACCAACACCCAATACCCTTTTGTGGTCCTAGAATCATGCAGTCTCCTTGCAACCTTGTCCAAGATTCCAGCCCCTCCTTTTCAGTCCCGGGCTCCAAGAACACTACATTCTCCATTTTCTTCTCCCAGCCCGGGAGGTGATATCTGCTAATCTCTGGGTTCCTCCACTGCCTCTGCTTTGCTTTCTCAGCTCTCCCTTACGCAGCCAGTTTCCTATGTTAAATTCCCTCATTGAAATATGTAAAATGGTTTTGTTTTCCTGGCTAGTACACCTAATAAATATCTTAAATGTATTTATATTAGACCTTCAAACCTTTTGGGAAAATAACATTGAAATCGGATGAAGTGATTTTTTTTTTCTTTTTGAGAATTCATTAAGAAATATTCTTTAAATAGTTTTGGACCAAATTTCGAGAGCATTTTAAGAAACAAAATCCTCACCATTGAAAACCAAACAATTGTGATTATTTAATGTTGATTTTTAAAAATTTGTAACCCTAGTTGTACCTTACATTTCCTTTTAAAAACTTAGATTTAGAACCTTTGCCAACAGCTTCCTCACAGTGAATAGTAATTAAGCAATCTTTCCCCTGGTTGTCTTAGCAGCTTGAGTTTCGTTCCTATTTTTATTTGGCCATGACTGATAGAGCTGAGGGAAGGAAGTATGATGTATGTAGCCAACCTTCAAAGACCCTATCATGAATACATTTGTCAAGTGAGATAAATTTTGCAGAAATCTTGCCCACTCCTTGACTTGGGTGACTCCTGCCAGTTCCTTTTGTACTTCGCTATGTTATCTTCTCTAGAAAACTCTTCTTGATATCTCCTCCCCAAAGAATGTGTTGTGGGATTGGATCCCGAGGATACAGATTCTGAGATGAAGCTGTACATGAAGGGGTTTTATTGGAGGAAGTTCTCTTAGGAGCAACACCTGCAAAGCAATGAGGAAAACCAACAGGGCAGAGAAAGAAGTAGAATTGCAGCGCAGTTGCAAAAGCAGTCTCCACTAACCCCAGGGGCTATGAAACTGAGATGGCACTTCAGAGAGATCCCGAATCAGCAGCCAAATGTGGGCTGCTCCCAAGGAGGATACATAAACTTAGGTGAGACAGCTTCCTTCTGTAGAGCACAGAGGAACACAGCTGTCGGCTATCAGCAAGCACCTCTCTTGCTGATAGTTCTATCAAGAACACCTCTCTGCTGAAGGGGGATCATGGTGATACACCATGGTATCTACTACAATTGATCCAGTAAAAGTCCTCAGGGACCTAAGATCCTTAATTTTATCACAGTGCACTGGGATAGTGTATTTACATCAGCCTGAGACTGTGGGCTCCAGCATCCAGTAAGGTAGGCACTTCATAACTGTTAAATTTAATGGAGAAAAAGTGCTTACTTATTTCTCCTGGCAATCGCAGTAGGTATAGAATTTAATGTATCATGCTGTTCTCTCAAACTGGGGTTAAAATAATCTTGTTTGCAGTCCCATTCTGGAAAAGCTATGTGACTTGGGCTCTGGAGTGAAAACTCTGAAGGATGCATGTTGGGGCAAAGTGAAAAGCCTCAGAGTATGCCAGATGAACAGGAATAGAGAAACACATGTTGAGAATGACACTGCCCAGGAACACCGAGCAGTCATGGCCAAATGCTCTCCAGGCATTGATTTCCCTCCAGCCATTCCGTAGTCATCGTCAGTGACTCAGACGCTGGCATTCAGTGCAAACTTTTGTTTAGCTGCTGCTGCTTCCAGGAGTTCCCCAAAGTCAATAGGCCACTGGCTTACCACCAGAGTCAGGCAAGGAAAAGAGTGGGAAGGCGGCAACATCAACAGGAAATAAAACATTTTTATTGAATATCTGTGTAATATGTTAAGTAATTTTTAACAACAATCAGAAAACTACTGTGGAATTCACTACACAAAGTGAAACAAAATTTAAACCACCTCATCAAAAATGAAGGTAAAATACAGCTGAAGTAGTTGGCTCGTGGGCCACGAGCCGTATGGCAGAAGAAAACACCCCAACATTTCTACAAGATACGGAAAAAACCCATACAGAGAAACACTCAAGCAGGCAGTAAATATACACAAAGGCAACTAGGATCTTTCTAGAGTATCGGATTCTAATACTTTACACAGCTTTGTCAGAAAGGTACATGTGGCTTATTTGAGGATGAATCTTGGTCATAAAGCAGGTTCCATCACTGACTTGTGAAAGATGGCATAGTACCAACTAATTCTATGGTGACAATCCCACGTCTGGCAGTGTTGCAAGAGAATGCATTAGCAGTACTTTAATGCAAGAAATAATGTCTGCTCAGCAGCTTGAACCTGCTTGCTTTAAAGTGTTGTTTCATTGTGAACAACTTAAAGCTAAAGACAGTGAAATTAAATGTCATTTCTGGTATTTAAATAATTTTTAAAAGCCAATCAACTCCCTCTCTTTGGAAGGGTTTGGTCCTTTAAATTGAAAAGAGTCTTGTTTGATTTTTCTGTTCAAGCCATTATTTAATCTCACAATCTGACTCGTGTATATTTTCTATTACTTATGTTTTTTAGAAGTATGGATCTTCAGCAGAAGGAGATGGTATTTTTCTTTTGTCCTTTGTGTCTGTCCCAATTGTAAAGTGTTTGCTATGTCTGGGCTAAAAGGCAAAAGCGCTTGCCTCTTCTTTGATAAGGAAACAGTAATGACAGGAATTCCAGATTTTCTGGGAAACAGCCAGCCCCATGTTCAAAGCCTACCATCAGCCCTTTTTGAATTCTCTTTAGTTTTTGAAGAGTTGTGGTGTGATATCCTGAAGTCTGAACATGAGGTCAATGCTTAGTTTTCCTCCATTTTGTTTTGGTATTTGTGAAGATAAACTTTCATTTCAGAGGATCACTACTGTCTGTGGCCCAGAAATTAAAATGGGTCACAGAAGTGAGTGGGAGAAAAGTGATTAGATGCAATGTGACATAACAGACTGCCCTTCCACAAAGTGGTTGTCTACCATAGTGGGGAAAAATATGGAATATTGCACAGTGCTTGACAAAATGCTGTGTTCCACCCCATTCATGTATCTTCTTTGTCCTATGCATAGCTTTTCAGTTCTGAATTGGTCCTTTGTAATGAGAACTGTTTGTGCTACACACACCTTGGGCAGTGCAGTAGAAGGGAATGGCAGTATTGTTACAATATCACTACAGAATAAATTGAGTGCTATCCATTGAGGAAACTACGTGTCTAAGCACACACGGCAGTCACAGTGTTACACAGAGCAGTCCTTTAAGACTCTTATGGAATGACTAGTAGCTTCATAATAGTGCCATTTACTACATAATAACATTGAAAACATTTAAAAACTCCTCCTAAATCAAGCATCTAGTATACATAAGAGGTTGCTTCAGTTTTCTAGAACTTGTTCTTGGTTTGTTTCACCTTTTTTTAAAGGACAAATTGAAACTTATTTACGTAAAAAGAGCATATAAAAAGATCACTAGCTGTCTGTTTTGGCTTAATTGAAGTGCATTCAGAACTATGGCTAATCGTTGTTGGTTTTTGTTTTTTTTTTTTTTTTCATCTTTTGGTGGGATCACAATACTGTCTGTTTACCACAAAGTAATTTTGTGTAATAAGCACAGATTGCTGTGTTAAAAATATTCTGCATTCCTTCTAATCTGGTTTTATATAATAAAATATTTTGTTACAAATTTTAATGTGCAACCCTTTTGGAATTATCGTAAGTGTGAAATCTGGAACAGAATTCACAGGATGCACATTTTGTATAAAGGTGATAATGGAGAGCTACTTTTTTCTTTTTAAATAGTCAGGCAATATTTCATAAATGTTGACTTCTCCCTTCAGCTTCTCCCCCATCCCCAAACAAATGTGTGCACACCACACGCACACACACACACATACGCGCATGCGCGCACACACACACACACACACACACACACGGAACATCTTGTAATATGAAATCATTGACTCCTGTTCAGTTGCCTCCTCAAATGTAAGAGTGAAGCCATTATTTTAGCTTTATAAATATGTACAGACAGATGCTATTCTGGTTTGTGGCTATGCTTCCTTGAGGTCAGCCTGGATGCTGCTGCTCAATCATTCTATTTTGCCTGTGTAGGATTTTTAAAAAATTGGATTCACCTACCAAGTATGTGGTGTAAGTTTATCTTGGAAAGCTCAGGTTTAAGTTGTCCTTTAAGATATCAGTTTAACTGTACTAGTGCCTTACGAGTTGATATTTTTGCTGGAATGCAGACGATACTATATTTACCATATAATATATTATCAGCTCTCCTATATCTCAGTCAATTTACATAGTTTAAAATAGAACATCTTATTAAAAACATCTAGATATACACAGATTAGGAAACGCTTACAACATACAAATACACAAACTAGAAATAAATCTTTAGCATACTGGTATATACAACGGTGTGATACAATAAATAATTTCAGTCATGCTCTATCTACACATCATATTGCTTAAAAGAAGAGTAGATTTGGAGGGCAGTGGTATGATGAAGGACTTAGGGGCTCTCTACATTTAAATTTGTGCAAATTAAAACAGGATTTGAAGTACCACTGAATTGTGTTAGGAATGCATGGCTGGAGAAATGAAAGGACCCATATTACTGAGGTATTTACAGATACTGGCTAAAGAGCACTATATGGGCAAATGCAGAAAGGCTTCTTCTTTCCTTTACTTCTTGACGGCCAGCATGGCATCAACTTCCTCCTCTACCTGCAGGGTGTGCCACTGGGCAATAGGTCGCCTGGGGTTGGCCAGCATGTCTGACCAGTGTCGCAGCTCCGCTCCAGTGCTGTTGTAGCCCACAAAGACTTTGCCGATGGCATCGTTCTTGCCAATCTTGTCATAGTCCAAAACAGTTACCACCACCTGCACTTTCTGAAGGGAGACACAAAATTATGAATTATCTAGCTCTAGAGAAAAGACCCAACTATAAAGCTTCCTTCAGATCTAAGGAATTGGAAATAAAAGAATCAATCTCCAATCACTAGGATGAGGATGAAAATGGCTTGAATGTAAAAGCTTGAGTCTAATCTTTCTTTTTCCATTACTATAGCATCATTGTCACCACCATCATCTTAATACTCAAATGTTATTTTTTATTATATATTTTGCACTAAGCCTTTTACCTGAACGAACTGTTACTTCTCATAATAGATCCTATTAATGTCGCCATTATACAGACAAGGATGGGTGAAGCTCTGAGAAGTTATATAACCTGCCTGAGGTTGTTTAAGGAATGAGTTGTTTGGCTTTCAGAGCCTATCCTGTAAACCTCTGTGCCATGGAGTCTGTGTCAACTTGTGCTAACCTCTAAATTCATTTGCTTCAGTAGCCTCATCAGTGAAAGTTCTGGCATTGGTGTTCAGGCCACTCTATTTGATTATAATTCCCATGGCAACCATGTGCAATAATCTCATTTCAAGGGGGGACAACATGTTACAAAAAAATTAATATAGAATTTCAAATAATCATGATTGTGAGCATAAAATGTGACAATACAGTGAAAGTCTTTAAAACATAGTAATAAAGATATTTTTTCTCATCCATACATTCTCTCAGTAAACATTTACTGAGTAACTACTATGTATCTGGCATTGATATCAAATGGAAATATCGCTTTAGGCTATACAGGATTTACTTCAGTGATTCCATCAGATTTTGAAAATTTATTTGATAACTTCCTTTTCTGAATGATTGAACTGATGAAAGCAAATCTATACCATTATGGTATGAAAGATACACTTTTTAAAGGCACATTTCAGTTCTATTTCCTGAGTAATGAATTTACTTAGCAGAATATGTGATGGTTTCAATCTAGCAACTGAATGTAAAGATAATAATTTAAAATAAATGGAATATGTAACATTTATGGCCAGAGTTAAAGTAGCAGAAAATATAAAAGCTAGGGCCAGATGAAGATACAGCTGAGTTATAGCCTTTTAGTGGACTTTATATGCTGAGACTGAATTATTATATTAATGAAATGAAAAATGTCATTCATATACAGCTTCAGAACAGAGAAAACAATCACTTCTAGAAGTGGAATTTAGAATGTAAAATGCAACACATTGGCAGTAAAACAGACAATCTTCCCTTGTAGTGATTCCACTGTTAAAGGAATTAACTATCCAATGGGTAGTTTCTGGAACGAAGAAGAGGGTTATATTGATTCTAAGAACTTGTCCTAAGCAAATTTATCAGGAAGCAATCATATTATAATGAATGGGGTGGGATACATTATATACAAAGGTAACAGAAGTTTTTAAAGTTTGATTCTTCCACTTAGGAATGCATTAATTAGCAGCACTCAAAACAAAATATCCTTGTGAAGGCTTTGGATTAATGTTTCCAGTTGCATATGTAGTTTATTTCTATATTTGGGGGAGGAGGGGTTACATTTTCATGTGCATTTGGAAATTAGCATATTTTGCTTCTTTCATAACACATTTTCTAAGGATAAAGATAGAGGACAGGCAGATTGTTTTATTACCTCAGGATAAGAGAAACTTAAACCCCTATTTTAGCATGTGAAATACTCACTATTTTTTTCTAGAAAAAGGCAAAGACTATAAAAGTTGCCTCCTATAAAAAAAGGAAAAGAAAAATGATAAACTGACTCTAGGAACAGAGAAAGAGGGATACAGACAAAGGAATGCTCATTATTTCCATGTCTAATGTATTCTATATTGGGCTTAGTTTCTGTCTGTTCTGACCAAATGTTATTGCCTCTAAAATGCTGCTCCAGAAAAACATGTGTCTTATCTTTAATGTTTTTCACTTTCAATATATTTGCATTTTCAGCAGCTTGTAGTTGAAAAAGATTATTTATTTTAAAGGCATGGAATCGTAGCTCAATGGGAGTTTTCATCTTAATGCCTTGCTTTATATTATTTTGTAGAATTAAAAAGATAAAATGCCAGGAGGTGTTAGTTTCCATAGGAATAAGGTCTTAGAACTCAAAAGAATTCACTGAAGAAATATTGCAAAATAAATTGTTGGAAAAAATTGATGTCTTAAGAGTTTCTGAGGGGGTCCAAAGCAGGGGG
Source organism: Cacajao melanocephalus (assembly GCA_963573385.1). NCBI lineage: Eukaryota > Metazoa > Chordata > Mammalia > Primates > Pitheciidae > Cacajao > Cacajao melanocephalus. Next base: position 18,684 of record CAUYLG010005178.1, on the reverse strand, counting down.
CCCACTGGTTCAGGTTAGTGAACAAATTATTGGGAGCAGGGAACCAGTGTCCTCTGCATTTACTTATGTAACAGATGTTAAAGTAAGTAAGTATGTATAATTTGCCACCATGTGAAAATTTATATGATAAAGGTTGTATTTAAAACTATCAACCAATATGAAGATGGTGGAGTTATTGGTTATTTTGGATCATTAAAGACTGCCCTATACTACACAGTTGCTACTAGCCACATCGAGCTGTTTCAATTTAAATTTAAATACATGGAAGTTAAATAATGTTCCTTGGTCACATTAGTGACTGAGGTACTCATTTACCACCTGTGGCTACCATATTATTGGACAGTATGGATGAGAGAATATTTGAATCATCACAAAGTTCTATTGGACAGCACTAATTTATAAATTGATTTAAACTTACCGTTAGATCCATTTTCTAATAAAATGTTAACTTGAAAAAGAGAGGACATTAGCATGTGAATAAAAATAATAATAATGATGATGGTGATAATAGGACCATTTACTGTGTATTCCTATGTATTGGGCACTGTCCCAAGTGCTTTTATATGCATAATCTCACTTTGACAAGGATTCTGTTATCATTCCTATTTTATATGTAAAGAAATTCTAAGCCTGTTTGTTTTACATATAAAATTTAAAAATTTTATATGTAATATAAATGGTGCTTTGTACCAGTATAATAACAATGGTACTTTTCTCATAAAGTTCTTTTAAGGATTAAATGAGATTATGTACATAAAGTGGTTAACTTGGACCTAGGCATATTATACATACATTATACATATATATATATATAAATTGTGTTTATTATATATATATATAAAATATATATATATGTCTTTGGATTAATGTTTCCATGAAGAAAGCTAATATAATAGCTATATTTTATATATGTATATATTATATAGCTATACTTTTTATATATATAAAATATATCTTTTATATATAAAATGTATGTGTGTGTACATATATACACACAGGCCTATATATTTTATATATGTAACATAAGTGTAGATATTATATTAGCTTTCTTCATGGAATAAAGCTGTGATTAATTCATAAGATATTGTCTTCTAAGAATAGATTAAAGGTAAATGAACACACAATTGGGCATATTCAGAGTGGTACTGCAGTATTCACAACAGCTAAGATATGGAATTAACCTAAGTGTCCAACAATAGATGAATGGATAAATAAAATGTGGTACATACACACAATGGAATACTATTCAGCCATAAAAAAGAATGAATCCTGTCATTTGTGGCAATGGATGGAACTGGCAGACATTAAGTTAAGTGACATAAGCCAGGAACAGAAAGTTAAATACTGTATGTTCTCACTCATGTGGAAGCTAAATATAAGTTGATATCATAGAAGTAAAAGGTAGAACAAAGGATACTAAAGACTGGGAAAGGGAAGATAGAGGGAGATTTGTTTAAGGATACAAAATCACTGCTACAAAGGAGGAATGAGTTCTAGTGTTCTGTACCACTATAGGATGGCTATAGTAACAATAACATATGATATAATTTCAAGTGGCTACAAGTAGGATATTGAATGTTCCTGAGACAAACAAATGATAAATATTTGAGATGATAAATACGCTAATTACTCTGATTTGATAAAACATTATATATATGAAAACATTACTATGTGCCCCATGAATATGTACAACTATTATTTGGTAAATAAAATAAATAAAGAATATTTGTTGTTCTGGATCTTTAGAAGGCCCTTTGTTGTAGGTTTGATGTCTGCCCTCCATTTCTCCTTCAAGTTATGAGCAAATTTTTGTATCACTGAAAATATACACCTGTGCCAATTATTTAATAAAACGTAAAAAGAGTGTTGCTTTATGCGGTTTGACTCTCTGATGCCCATTAAAGATTTGCAAGAAATGGCCCAAAATTATTAGATGTGAACTTTGGATTCTTATAGGCTAACTATGGAGATGGGGTGAGAAAATGTAAATTTTTTTTAAAAACCCTAAATGATAAGGTTGCATGTTATCACTGTGGCTCCACATAGCAATTTAATTTGAACATGTTAACCACAAGGACATTTAATAGAATACTTCCCATCATAAATATTGTCTGGCAAATTGAGTCTCCACTTTTACTAAAACAGCCATCCATTCCAACTCAGACACAGGAAGCTGAATTTAAATAATTAAAAATGCAACTTAGCCTACTTTTTCTATTGTTAATCATCTTTTAATAAAGACTCAATATGCTGCATATTTAGCATCGACCAAAAATATTTCTCGTATCACTGTTTTTTGCTCTGATAAGGAGACTTACTTATGGCCTAGGAGTAAATAGTGAAAGCTCATTTTTCTCTTGGCTTTTTAACTTTTGTAGATGCACTTTTGAGTTAGCAGAGTTGTTGTGTTGATTTTGTTTTTCTGACTTTATTTCTGCTCAACACAGTGACAGCTGTTTTTGGCTGATGAGTCAGCACGTCCTGTGCTGTATATTTTATCCTATCCCTCTTGATGTAGCTCAACCATCAAATGTGCACGGGAGAAAGAACGGCAGTTCTAATGAAGGCATGTGCACTGATAACTTACAAGATCTTTGTGTATAATTTATGTGGTCTGAAGGAATGAAATTGAGTGGGAGGATAAAATTATGTTTGACATTACCTGGATTTGTTCAAAAGGTACTTCAAAGCTGAATGACTCATTGTAGTAGGGGTTAAGTGTGTTCTTTTTAATTGTTGTCTTTTTCTTCTTCAGCCTCTTGCCATTCTGCATCAGATGAATCTTCACATAAGGATCTGAATGAAAAACAGGAAACAAAAACTTTAGGAGATCAGAGACACATATCTTATATTATAATTTAGCTTATAAAAGAATTAAGTATTTCCCACAGGTAAATAATTATATCGCATGTATTTAGTATTTTTTAAATTCAATAATTTGTTACTGAAATAGTTTAAGGTACCTATGGGGCATGCTTTTTGCCATGATAGCTCAATATTTATAGTTTGATTTAGAAGATTAGAGTAGTGGTATGCTGGTAAACCAGCTCTTTGGGGGAAAAAAAGTATTAACATGTAGCATTTCCCTATTTCTATGGTATATATATATCCCAACCAAGGCCAATGTCAAGCCACTAAGCTTAACAATTGGCCTAAAAAGTTAACAGTTCGCTCTCGTGAGCTGGCAAAGGGCTTGCCTGCAGCACAACACTGTATGAGAATAAAACTCTTAACAGAGAGAGAACAAACGAGCCATTTCATTCATTCATTTATTCATTTAGTCAATCAATATTAGTTGAGTGCCTATGATGTGATAGGCACAGTTAGGCCCTAGGAATATAGCCGCAACACAATAGACTATCCCTGTCTTTGAAGTGAAACTTCAGTCTGTAGGGGAAATAGACTAAGTTTGTATAGAAACAAAAGACATGAAATTACAAGTTGACAAGAGTCCACTGTAAGAAAAAAGCAGAATAGAGATAATAGAGGAAATACCAAGGATGATATGGTGAGTAGTAAAGTAGGAAGGCAATTTAGGTTTTAGATTGCTCTGGTAAGGCATCTGTGGAAGTAAAATTTAAACTGAGATGTGAAGGTTGAAGAGTGAGATAAGGCTAGGTGAGCCTGAATATTTCTAGGTAGAGAAGAACTTCAAGTGTTCGAGGAAAAGAGAAGAGACTGGTACACACCAAAGTAATGGGAAAAGGAGCAGACAGATCCCCTGAGCAGCTTCCCTAAAGCCTCATTAGGCAAAGATCAAGTAATAAGTCACTGGAGGGGCAAGACAATTCCCTTTTACAGCTCGCATTACTAATGGATGAATATTGTACCTTTAGGTCACTAGAAACCAATGCTCACAGTTGAAAGGAAAATCTCTACCGTTTTTCTTAAACATTTTTCCATTTCCTATGTAATGCATGTTCATTATAGAAAAAAATATCAGAAAGCAATGATGACCGAAAAGAAAAAAATTTTTGAATCTAGGATTTTACTTCCCCAAAATAACTACTGATAAACCTTTCAAATTTCTTTCCTCTCTCTCGGAACATGTAGAGGTGGGAGAAACTTTCCAGATGATCTAGTCTAATGCTCACCTATTTTTAGAAGAGAAAACTGCAGATGAAAAAAAGGGTATTTTTATCTCCCTCTCCCTATCCCCAGTAGAACATAACTCCTAAGGGACAGACACTTTGTCTGTCATATTCACTATTTGAATTTGCTAAAACAGTGCCTGGCACATATTCAGTTTCTGTTGAATAAGTGGAACTTAATTAGGGCCTCATTCTGGGTCTTTTGACTCCTGTTTTTTTCCCACTCCCCTAAAGCCTGCATTACTAGGATATGTGTTGTTAGGAGATTTTTAAAAAATGTGACATCCAGTTAAGGGGATCATAAGATTTTCATCAAAATTAAGAATATCTTTAAAAGCCAGGCCTAGAGGCCAGGTGTGGTGGCTCATGCCTGTAATCCCAGCACTTTGGGAGGCCGAGGGAGGTGGATCACGAGGTCAGGAGTTTGAGACCCTACTAGCTAACACCATGAAACCCCATTTCTATTAAAAATATATAAATTAGCCAGGTGTGGTGGCATGTGCTTGTAGTCCCAGCTACTTGGGAGGCTGAGGCAGGACAATTGCTTGAATCTCGGAGGCGGTGGCTGCAGTGAGCCGAGATCACACCATTGCACTCCAGCCTAGGCGACAGAGCAAGATTCCATCTCAAAACAAACAAGCAAACAAACAAAAAAACCCAAAAAATCTGGGCCTAGAGATGAGAAACCAGCTCTATAAACTAAAGAGTTGGTCAGTTAAAAAAAATCCACTGTAAACAGTTGTAAATGGAAGCAAAAAATGTCACTGATAATCCATGTTATTGTTCACAGCCAATGTTGATTTGGTTCAGAGACCTTGTTTGTCTTATAAAGTTCCCTAGCCCTCCATCAGACCCCTTGTATTTTTTTGTTTTTGTTTTTGTTTTTGAGGTGAAGTCTTGCTCTTTCATCCAGGCTAGAAGGAGTGCAGTCCTGTGATCTTGGCTCACTGCAACCTCTGCCTTCTGGGCACAAGTAATTCTCCTGCCTCAGCCTCTCGAGGAGTTGGGATTACAGGCACCTGCCACTGTGCCCGGCTAATTTTTGTATTTTTAGTAGAGATGAGATTTCACCATCTTGGCCAGGCTGGTCTCAAACTCCTGACCTCGTGATCTACCCGCCTTGGCCTCCCAAAGTGCTGGGATTACAGGTGTGAGCCACTGTGCCTGGCCCCTCTTACACTTTTACAAGGATAATCATGTCTCCAGTTGTTCTTTGGCACTGATGAAATACACGTATCTACTATATATGCCTCCTGTGTTCATGTGTTGAAACTTTATCAACCTAATTGAGGCACAGGTTTTCTCAAGAGAAGCACTTTGAGTATCCATTGATTCATTTAACGCAATAAGTGTAAGAAAAAGCCTTTCACATCTGCCATCTCAGTAAGTAAATTAAAAACCCAACAGGATAGTTTGAGATTTTGCTAAGAACTCTGACATGATGTTATTAATGCCTTCGGGAGAATAGGGTAATTTTAAAAAGATTGATCAAGGAAGTCTTTATTGAGAAGGCAAACTTTAGCTGAGAATTGACAGACAAGAGAGAATCAGTTATTTGGCTGTATGGTGGACGCTTGTACCAGCCAGAAGGAGCAGTACCTGCAAAGGCCCTAAGTTGCCCCTCATTCTTCATGTTTATGAAACAATAGAAGGCAAGGGGCACAGAGGTAGATGGTGAGGTCCAAGAGGTAACTTAGGACCTGCTGATTTGTTGCTTTTGTAAGCAGAAGCTGCCAGTTCTGATGATTCAGATGTATTCTATAATTTCATGATATATAAAAAAGAGAACAGAGGGTTGAGGGCCGGGCGCGGTGGCTCATGCCTGTAATCCCAGCACTTTGGGAGGCTGAGGCAGGTGGATCACCTGAGGTTAGGAGTTCGAGACCAGCCTGACTAACATGGTGAAATCCCACCTCTACTAAAAATACAAAAACTAGCTGGGCATGGTGGCCCACACTTGTGATCCCAGCTACTCCAGACCCTGAGGCAGGAGAATCGCTTGAACCAGGAAGACGGAGGTTGCAGTGAGTCAAGATCATGCCACTGTATTCCAGCCTGGGTAACAGAGCCAGAGTCTCAAAAAACAAAACAAAACAAAAACAAAAACAAAAAGAACAAAGAAAGTGGAGCAGGTTTGGAGCTGCTATAAATGGGTAGTCTCAATCTTTACCTTTGGAAATTGACTCTGATACAGGTACCAAAGCACTTACTTTGCAGGCAAAATTCCCATCTTAATCATAACAAAAGCTGGAAGTAACTTAGAGTTCTTTATCAGCTTTTGTGCCTGGATAAGTCTTGACATAGGTACCTGGGATGGGCACACTTGAGCATCTTCTTGGCCCAAGAATCTGAAGTCTTAGATTGCTTCTCAATTTCCTCTAGTCCTGATTACCAGGGAATGAAGTGCCTTCTATTTCTTTCACTGTATTGAAGTCTTGTCCTGAAGTTGGGTCCCTTTAGCGATATCCCTAATCTCTTGCTTAGCTTGTTGTAACTTTTTCTGAGACATAGACCTTGCTCCTATATCCTTAGCTAGTGGCTGAGTCCTCTAAATGGAAATACACCCACCTATGAGTCACATTCGTGCTTTAAGAACACACTTTTTAAAATTCTAAAACAAAGTTAGCTCTCCTGCAAAATAGGCCTCTGGATAATTAAATTTGTTCTGCTTTAGGGGTTGTTCTGCAAAACAAAATCCTTGCCAGTTTCTTGGTGGCTTAGAAGTCCTCATGATTGCATAATAAAACACAATTTTATGTAAATAATAAAGTAAGATGTAATGAAACTCACGAATGTTCCTCTTGTTTTTCTTGAGTACAACTAACTGCTGGACACCATGCATGACATCTAAACATTCACTAGGTTTTTCGAAACATGTAAATAGCATAGGAAATCTGCAACCAAAAAATTGGGCTACTGTCTCTAGGCCCTCTATATCTCCGCAACTGTATGGACTTATTCTGTTTCCCAAAACAAGAACTCAATGGAATGCTTCATCATCTAAATACTGACACCCCGTCTTCAATGTCATTTAGATAATCCCTGTTGCCACTGAAATAGATGCAAGACATGAGACTCTTCACTTCTTTTGCTTAACTTATCTTAAAAAAATAGTTGAGCCCTTTTTTTAAAAAAAAAAAACTTTGGTAGAAGGGAAATCTGTTCTCTGATGTCTATCTAGTTTCTACTAATGTTTATAACTGTTCGCTTCTGAAAAATGATGAACTGAGATCAGAAAAAAAGTTCTTCATTCCCAACAACACACTGCAGGTACAGTGAGTGCAGCAGATACACGGCCTTATCTTGGATAATTTCAGGGCTCTCATTTGGCTTCGTTATTGATGTGGCACTGCTATCCTTTATCCACCATTGTCAGGCTTTCTTTTTGTTTGAAATCAGCCTTGCTGGGCTTTATCTCCTTTCTGTCATAATAGTTGTTATGACTTGGAAGCTTTTCATGACATTATAATAAAATTATCCTCAAACTTTTGTATGTTGACAAGCCTTTTTAATATACCAAATTGAGTTATTTGCTCCTAACAGTTACAATTATGGGAGGCAGAATAATAGCTCTCCAAAGATGTCCACATTGTAATCCTTGGAACCCGTGAATATGTTACCTTATAGGGAAAAAGGGACTTTGCAGATGTGATTAACGTTGAGGATCGTGAGATGAGAAGATCATCCTAGATTATTTAGGAGGGCAAAATCAAACCACATGAGCCCTTAAAAACAGAGAACATTTCTGGGCTGTGGTGAGAAAGAGGGGGTTTTGCCATGTGGCCCAGGCTGGTCTCAAACTCCTGGCCTCAAGTGATCTGCCTGCCTTGGCCTCCCAAATTGCTGGGATTACAGGGTTGAGCCACTGCACCCAGGCAGAAAGGCTGATTTTTTAAAAAAGAATTCAAACCAGTCTATTCTGACTCCAAACCTTCTGCTCTTTGTGATATGTCAGAGAGACAATTTAATACAGTGTTTACAAGTACAGACTCTAGAGCCAGCCTAATTTGGATCTTGGCTCTGCTTTTTTCTAGCTGTGTGGTCTTGGAAAAGTTATTTCACCTCTTTGTGGCATAATTCCTTCAGTTGTAAAGTAGTGAAAATGACAATACCTAGCTCATAAGGTTGTTAAAATTAAACTGAATTACCACATGGAAAGTGACTCAAAGTGTGGCTGGCACATTTCATTGTTAATTATGACTATGGTTTTATGAAAGGGCTAACATCTAAGTCAGTATATGTGAAGCAGACTCTCCTTCAACTCACTTTGCTGAATTGGTAACCACCATTAGCTAATGGGAAAAAGTCTTCTTGTTTGCTGCACAAGTAAGCCAAGCTATCCCGGTCCCAGTTTATTTCTGGAAGGAAGCATACCCACTCTAAACAACTGGTTCATTTTGAAGATTGTAATCATGTATGAGCTAAAAGACAAAGGGAGCATTTCTTTCATCACTGCCTGTATGAGGTGGTCTCACGGTGTGAGATGGGAAACTGATTTAACATCCTGTACAGTTTGCTCCCACTCCTGATGTGAATAGATCAAATCATACAGGGCTGAAGACAAACTCAGAGTTCCAGGTGAAATCTTATTACTGAGGCTGTAGGATAGTCTGAATCAATACTGATTTGCTGAGTTTCTTTCCAGATTCTGAGGCCAGCTAATGTTGATACACTTAGGCATATTATGCCTGAATTATCTACTTTCCTTATTCTGCTGAAAATGAGGAATTAGAGAAAAGGAATACCTCAGGCTTGAGGTTTGTTGTTGTTGTTAGAGATGTGGTAATATGTGCTGGTGTTGGAGAGAGGTGATATCCATACCTCTTCCCTTACTTTTTCTCTTGACTCCTTTCTGCTGTGAGAAAATTTTATAGTCTGTTTTCTTCTTTCTGGTTTCCACTTAGCTGTAAAGCTATCCCCCCATCCCAGATCCTTTCCTATTCAGAATGAGGAATAGGGAGTCACTGTGTTAAAGTTACAGCGATATGACTTACCAAATCAAATCAAATTGTTCCTCAGTTCCAAGACAGTGGAGACTTAAAACACTGAGTATGCCATGTGAGAAGGAAGCAGAGGATCCTAGCATGGAGACCAGATGACTACTTTGGTCTCAATAGTTATTTTCAGGGATGAGGATATAGACCTTGCTCGACTGGTTTTGTAATTACTTGATCCTCTCCAGTCTATGAGCGACTCTAAAGATAAACTAGCAGTTCTACAACTCTGACAAATGGGCAGCCCTTCTGAATATGATTCATGGGGCAGACAGCCTGTGGCCTGGTGCCATTCTTTTTTGTTTATTTAGTCCATATTCTGGCATTAATTTTGAGTGAAACATAGCCCTCTCATATTAATTGGTAGGAGTTTCATTCTGAAAGGGGTCTTTCCAGCAACCAGTACCTAGCAGGTTGATCTAGCCCTGATGCTCCAGTATCTAGCTCTAGGTGGCATGAACTTTCACCTCCACCTAGTCATTCAGGCATGGCATTCCATCCTACTTGCCTCCAGTAATAAACTCTGGATACAATGAATCTGCCATCTTTTTTGGCCAGGGAGCAAGAAGAGATGATATATGATATATAGGCATTATATGGCATCTGACATATGCCTTTTTTTTTCTTGCTGTTCCAATTACTGGCCTTCTCCATCACCTGCTGTACAAAGGCTTGGTTGGTTTGATGACTTCAACTGTCTAGATAGAATAGAAAAAAGGAAGTTGGATGTGGATCAAAAGATACCCCAGAAATTCTCTCTTTTCCAGGTAATTCTTGATCCCACCTTTGCTGGCATTTCCACAATACCCTTCCTGCTAAATTCTCCTTTGCTCTCTTTTTTTCTCTTTGAGCATGAGATGATCCTCTTTTATTCTCTCCTATCCCTTCCTCTGCCCCAAGATGCTCAAGGACATATTTTAATGAGTATATCACTTTTGACATTATTTTAACCATGTTTGATAGGATTTTTTTCTGCATCCCTTTTCACAGACACTCTATAATGTAACCTTATGCTTCTAATATTATTACTACCTCTGTTAAACAAAATTTCTGACCACAGAATCTGGCACTGGAATGCAATGTCTTCACCAACACTGGTGTCATGGGCACAGTTTCAACATGTGGAGCTATATCCCAAACAAATAATATAAAGTAAACTTGGAGGAAGACTTTGGAACTCGGTACCAAATTTAGTAAGTGATTTTTCTCCAATTATGGGGACCCAGCGGGCAAATTTTGCAGAAATGTAAATGTAGCCCATGTGCTATACGATAAGGTCACAACCACCTTACCTCTTCGCTTATCCTGTAGACAGAGACTTACCGAGCTCATTCCTTCCCTTTTAAGCCTGTCTTTGTGCTATGACTCCAACCTCATAGACCTAAAAATTTGGAACCATATTTGATTTGATTCTTTCTTCTCTACTTCTCATGCCAATTTATCTTCACGCTGTTTCTCTGGTTATTTCTCTCTTTCTAACCCACTACCACATCTCAAGATCAGAAATCCAATTCTCTTGCAGTAATGTCCTCAATTTCAAAGCATTCTTCATGTAATTATTAAAGCTATATTTGATCATACTATCCTCCTCATTAAAACTCTTTAGCGGCTTGTGGACTGAAAAAAAAAATCCAGACTCTACCATGCCTTCACAGCTGCATCCTAACTTACTTACTGTCTTATCTCCACAAACACTATGCCACACTTATGGTAGACACTTACTATTCCTCACAGAGAATTTTAAATACCATGTCTTTGAACTGGCTGTGCTTTAGCCTCAAATGCTCTTTCTTTCTTTCCTCATCTAAAGCTTAGTTTAAAAGTCACCTCTTCCCCGAAGATTTTACTAATGATTTCCTCAGTCTGAACCTTCAGACAAATCTTTCTTTGCCCTGCAGCATTTTCTTTTGTACCACCGTAAACTACTTATCTCTTTCTTTTCTGGTATTGGAGGACTTCTGTGCTAATCTAATAACTTAAAAAATAAGATTCCTACAGGAAAATATGTTTTGAATTCAGAACTGTTGGCTTTGAGATGAACATTGGAAAGGCCATTCACTTCTAAAATCAGAGCTTCCCCCATCGCTATTCCATACCCTACTTTAATGCCCTGGAACGTTATCACCACCCCCTTCTTCTCTCAGGCAGTTCGAATCTCAAATTATGCTAACTTCATAGAAATATAATTGCCAAACAGCTGGCTGTAAGCAATAATCCTTTTGTGTGAGATATAAAGGAGCCACTAAACGCTTTTTGTATTTACAATGAGAACTAGAAGTAGCATTTCAAAGCCAAATAATGCAAGATGCCTGCAGTTTTCATTTTGGTAATTTTGCATAATTATACTGCCTTTTTTCTTAACTACTATAGTGACCGCAGGTCCTGTGACCATAGCCTTTCCATTTCAACCAAAGTTCTCTTGATAAGGAATAGCCTCATTTCAGCTGTTTTGTTCAATCCCTTCTCAGCCAGTACCCAGCTTCTGAGTATCTTCAGGTATTATTCCTTTCATCTTTTTTCCTTTGGATAATGTTCATTATTTTCAACTTACAGTGTTGGATAAAGATAATAATATTGGTATCAATTAGGGCTCTGAACTTTAAGTGACTGAAAAACCAATTCCAAATTGTTTAAATTATAAAGGTAACGTACTGGCTAATATGATAGAAAAAGTACAGCTGTGTGGAAGAGATTGTGAATTGTCCTCTAAAATCCATTTTCTCTCATTTTTTAGCAATAGAACCCTTGAAGTTTTACCTGGGCAAAAGTTCACCCAGCTAGAAACATTTTTCTCTGACTGTCTTATGACTCAGTGTGTCCACATATTACCTTCTGACTCTTAGATGGAAGTGATATGTGTAACCTCCATAGATATCCTTAAAGCAGGGGTTCTCAGCCGGGGGCTGTTTTCCCTCCCAGACAGCTGGCAATGTCTGGAGACAGTTTTGATGGTCATTACTTGGAGAGGGGAATGCTACAGGCATTTAGGCGGTAGGGGCCAGGGATTCTGCTAAACATACAATATACAAGACAACTTCAAAGAAAGTAATTACCAGGCCCAAAATGTCAATAAAGATTAGATTGATAAGCCCTGCCTTAGAATAAGCTTCTTGCCCTCAACTCTTCCTTTCTTTTTTCTTGTAACTGAAACATGGCTGTGATGGGAGGGTGGTGAAGCATCATTGGCTTTGCAAGGTGAAGACAATACTCTAGCAGGACAGCAGTACAAGATAGGACGATCTTGGGTCCCTAGCTGACCTCACAACCCCAAACTGCGTATCAGTCTTGGCCAGCCATATAGTTATGAGGTAGATAAAAGGAGATGTAAGAAGATAAAAAATTTAGCAGGGTGTGGTGGCTCACACCTGTAGTCCCAGCTCTTAGGGAGGCAGAGGCAGGAGGATAGCTTGAGCCCAGAAGTTTGAGACCTGCCTGGGCAATATAGCAAGACTGCATTTTCCACACAAAGAAAAAAAAAAAAAGACAAAAAAGAATTTACAAAAAGGAAATTTTATCTTTTTGGGTCCCTGTATTTTGGAAACTCTTTGTTATAGCAGTTTGTTCCCTATCTAATGCAAACCCAACAATATCAGCAAAATCCCAGGTTTGGCCTTTCCAGCAATTCTAGGCTTTTCTCTTATGGATACAAATGATTGCACCAGCTACAAGTCTTATATCATCACACTGTACCACCCAAGGGGAAAGACGGTCTACATCCAGAATTCCCAGGGAAAGTCCTAAGTGTATTCTGATTGCACTAACATAGATGAAATGCTTATTCTACATTAATCCCTGAATCCCTGCTAAAAGAATGTGATGAGGTAGGTTGAGTTATTTGTCTATCTTTAAATCATTAGGAGGGGCAGGTAGACCTACCTTTGGAACTGGGGGTAAGCTCAATTGGTATTCTAAGCACAAGGCTAGATTAGAATAGGGTGGTTCCTCAAGCAGAAGCCAGAAGGCTCTAGCCGAAAGAAGGGAGGATGGAAAGTGGGTGGCAACCACCGATGTTTATAGAGTTTCTCAACCTAGCGTCTTTAGAACACCACCTCTGCCTAAACTTGGAAATGTGTGCTTGTACTTATTTGCAGAGAGACATTTTCTTCCCACATTAGATCAAATTCCTAGGCATGAGCCATCAGGCACTTGTATAAAGTGGTCCAGTAGTAACAGAGATAGAGTTAAAACATAATAAATCTAACATTCAGAGTTTCTTTGCCAACTGCCAGTTTTCTTGTTCACTTACTGAGTAAGCCTTAGTTCATCAGTAAGCCCATCATTTAATAGTATACAAATAATTGAGTAGTAATAGCACTCACAGAGCAAACAATTTCTATTTCTATCACTGGCAGCTTCAACACATTTACTTGAGGGGGTCTTTATAAATAATTTACAAGTACTTAGAGAAGACTACATTAAAGCATTTAAGTGTCTTTATAGTTTAAAATGTCTATATAGAATAAAATACTCCCTGTAATGCTATTGTAAGGATGCAGCATTAAAAATATATTCTGGGAAAATTTTCTATGTAAACATACAACTTAAAAATGAATTTACATTCGTTAAGTGCAGTGTTTGCGAGAAGAAAACAACATTACGCAAGCGACTACTACAGAGAAAATCAACTCCGTGTTAATGAGACATCATAAAATAGCAAAGGCTGATTTAGTTCATTAATGGTGGCAGAGTGCTTTGAAACAGATAAAAAACATAAATGCAAACTGCTACTAGTATAAATAAATAGAAAGCATTTTTCTTAGTGGTGGGGGAAACCAGTGATTTCTAAGTCATTTCCATCATTGCCAAATGGACTGCCTGTGACTGTCAGCTTCTTGACAAAAAATGTAGGAATGCATATATAAAAGCTCAAAAACAAGGATATGGCAGAGAAAGAGTTCTCAGGTGGGGCATGGTTATGGGCAGGTGAAGTTATCAGTGTGAGGGTTGGAGCACCCTCCTTAGTAGAGAGGCAAGTACATTATGCTTGTATAGTCTGGATCTTTTCCATTCAGCTTTTATGGTGAAATTCTTCATGTATAATTCAAGCCTGTCTCTCCTTTTCTTTGGAAAATCTTTCAGGAAGGGCAAATGCATGAGAGGAAGAACAGTAGTAATAATGTCTGATTCTTTCTAGATGACTACAAAGAGTTTGGTGGAATGACCGAGGATAAACTGTTTGTATAAGCTGATTACAAACACAAAGGCAAAAACAAGTCAAATGATTCAGTAATGCAAACAAAATTGCAAATGGTAAATTCGATTTGATTTTTTTTTTAGATATGGATGTAGCTTCTTATTTACATCAGATGAAAGGTCACTAGTGAGATTTTTCTTTAAAAAATAATTCAGCATTTCTAATTGATGAAATAATATCAGTAACGTTGTTACTTGGTAACATTGCTGCTAGGATTTTTAATAAATGTACATGTAATATGATGAATTAATGCTGCTTCTTATCCACATAGAGACAGTCTCTAGGCAATTTAACGTGAGTACAAAATGAAAACAATGTGAGAATAGAAGATATCTTATATATCATATGACTACATGGGGTTCAGGCTCTTCAGTGGGGTTACTCAGGCTCACGCAGTTATACAGCTGGTTTGGCCAGAATCAATTTTACTTTCATTAACTCTCTGTTCCTTGAATGCACTTGCTTTAAAATATCTGCATGCTTTCTAAACATTCTGCCATCTAAGAATTAAGCAGTGTATGGACTGAGATATTCTGAGGATAATTGAGGGAGAGATCTGGAAATGCTTCCAGAAAGTGGAAAAATCACTCTCATTTCCTCATTGTGAACTATTTCTAGTACTTTTCAAGGGTTTGGGTATATTTCCTACGGGGTTGGGTAATGGCTTCTAAGTTTTCTTAGCTGAAAATGTCTCAGTGCTTCTTTCTCTGCTTGAAAAAGAAAATAGGGCCATGTGCGGTGGCTTACACCTGTAACCCCAGCACTTTGGGAGGCCAAGGCAGTTGGATCACAAGGTCAAGAGTTAGAGACCAGCCTGGCCACATGGTGAAACCCTTCTCTGATAAGAATACAAAAATTAGCTGGGGGTGGTGGGGTGTGCCTGTAATCCCAGCTACTCGGGAGGCTGAGGCAGGAGAATGCTTGAACCCAGGAGGCAGAGGTTGCAGTGAAGCTGAGATCATGCCACTGTACTCCAACCTGGGAGACAGAGCAAGACTCTGCCTTGGAAAACAAAAAAAGAAAATAAACTTATTTTTTTAAGGGAGTTTCTTTCCCTTTGCTACCCGCTTCCTATCCTTAAGTGACTTTGTTGAGTCTATGGACCTGGAAGAGGATGAACAATCCACTTGTTTTCTCCCATTAGAAAAACTGATAATGTTTTTTAAGATCTTTAATATTGGGTTTGAAATTTTATCATATTAATAATGTAGGCCATGTTTTAAAAATAGAAACTTTGAACATGTTAGTTGGCTTATTATCAAGTTTTTATATTTGAATGTTGATTTTCCTTATCTTTCCAGAGAGATATTTCATTTTAATTCATTGATGACCCAATATGGTTCTCTTTCATAAAGCTGCAAAATTCTGTTTAAAATCAGCTGGCATACTGCACATCAAGAAGGTAAAGAGCTTTGCAGGAGAGATCAACTTCTACCTTGGTATTCTAGTTTTCTTACAATAAAAGAAGGAGAAAATAAAAATACGTTATGGGGCTGGGCTTGATGGCTCAGACCTGTAATCTCAGCACTTTGGGAGGCTGAAGCAGGCAGATCACCTGAGGTCAGGAGTTCAAGGTTAGCCTAACCAACATGGTGAAACCCCATCTCTACTAAAAATACAAAATTAGCCAGGTGTGGTGGCACAGACCTGTAGTCCCAGCTACTTGGGAGGCTGAGGCAGGAGAATTGCTTGAACCCAGGAGGTGGAGGTTGCAGTAAGCCAAGATTGTGCCATTGCACTCCAGCCTGGGCAATAAGAGCAAAACTCTATCTCAAAAAGTAAAAAATAAAAAAATAAAAAGGAATAAAGTATGGCTTTAATATTATACAACATATAGGAAAATAACATGGAGTAATATAATTCTGTGCTGATTTCGCAGATTTTTATGAAGCAAATTGTTGATTAAAGTCAATCACCATACATCAGTATTTCAGTTCTCAGTAAAAAATACAATAATGTTATTGTATACACTGATTTTTTTGGCAAAAGAAATTTCATTACATATGTTGCTTTGTCCCTGAGAAGTGAGAGTGGGGGTATTAGTTAAATTCCTTACATAGAAAATTTGGTTTCTATGAAAAGATTTAATTCTTTGCAATATTCTAGCAACATATACTAAATGGTCATGAAGATGATCCAGAGGAACAAATGATAGGACTGTCTTGTTTTCCTCAGATTTTCCATTTTCTAGAATTGTGGGCATTCTGCCAGGTAGTTTTCTTGATATTTTCTCTTTACTTTGTGGTACAGAATTCATTTGTTCATTTATTTATTTACTGATGAGTGTCTGTTATGTGCCAGGTATTTATCTTTCAGCTAGTGTTTTGTTCAGCTCCATATCCCCGTGCTTGGCACAGAGCCTGGCACACGGTGGGGATCCAGTTCATATTTGCTAGATAACTGAATGAACCAGTTAAGTATAAACATCTACTGGGCATCTCTTCTGTTGTTCTGTCTTGAGACAGGGTCTTGCTCTGTTGCACAGGCTTGAATGCAGTGGCACAATCATGGCTCACTGCTGCCTCAACCTCCGGGCTCAAGCAATCCTCCCATCTCAGCCTCCCGAGTAGCTGGGACTACAGGTGCACACCACAACACCTGGCTAATTCTTTTGATTTTTAGTACAGACGAGATCTTGCTATGTTACCTAAGCTGGTCTTGAATCCTGAACTCAAGTGATCCTCCTACCTTGGCCTCCCAAAGTGCTCGGATTATAGGCATGATGACTCATGCCTGGCTTTCCTGAGCAACTCTTAGGGGCTGCAAGAGAATGAAGACATACAGAAAACTGTAGACTCCAATTTGTTCTTCAAAAAACTTATAGTTCAGTTGGGAATAGAAGACATCAATTCCTAAAAAATTGTATTTATCTTAGTCTATATTTTTTGTAGCAGGAAAGATAGCCTAAGATAATGTGTGTTTTCTTGCTAAATGCCTTGTACAGCAATAACTGTGAGAGGAACCTTTTACTCAGCTGGCAGGCACCTTTCACTCAGCTGGAAATGCTCAATTTGAATTTGAGGCTCTATAGTTAGGGAGTACTAACAAATTTTACAGATAGAGAACTAACCTTTTGTTAATTCTAAACATCATCTTCATGCTTTTTTCTCCTTCCATCTCTACATAGAGATGTACAGTTTCATAAGACACAAATTCAGTGATATTTGGATAGCGTTACACTTAGGTAGAGAGGAAAAGAGGTCACTAGAGGGACTGTCTTCCTTTTAACTTACTTTTTCCCTTAGCTTTCTCAGTCCTCCTGTGCATAATAGAAATTGATGATTAACCTAATGTGATTTTCATATATAGGAAATCCGTATATCTTAAGATGGTTCAAATGAAATGGAATTCTGTGATATGTAGAATTTTGTAAATCACAGGCTCAGACCTGCCTGTTTTACTTGCTCAGATGAACACTACAAATGCAAGTCCATGTGCCATATGTCTAACAAAGTTATAAATTAAAAATCCAGGCTGGGCGTGGTGGCCTGTAAGCCCCACACTTTGGGAGGCTGAGACAGGTGGATTACTTGAGGCCAGAAGTTCAAGACCAGCCTGGCCAATGTGGCGAAACCCCATCTCTACTAAAAATACAAAAATTTGCCAGGTGTGGTGATGCACCCCTGTAGTCCCAGCTATGTAAGAGGCTGAGGCAGAAGAATCACTTGAACCCATGAGGTGGAGGTTGCAGTGAGCTGAGATCACACCACTGCACTCCAGCCTGAGCAACAGAGCGAGACTCTGTTTCCAAAAAAAAAAAAAATCCAAACTGTTAACATGTGATATAGTTTGGATGTTTTTCCCTTCCAAATTTCGTATTGAAATTTGATCCCCAATGCTGGAGGTGGGTCCCAGTGGGAGGTGTTTGGGTCATGGAGTCGTGGGGATGGATCCCTCATGAGTGACTTGGTGCCATCCTTGCGCTAATGAGTGAGTTCTCGCTCTATCAGTTTCCATGAGATCTGAGTTTTAAGAAGAGCCTGGCACTTTCCTCCACCTCTCTCTCTCGCACCTTCTCTTGTCATGAGACTCCTGCTCCCTTTCTTCTACTACAATTGGAAGCTTCCTGAGGTCCTCACCAGAAGCAGATGCTGGCACTATGCTTCTTGTCCAGCCTATAGAACCATAAGACAAATAAACCACTTTTCTTTTTTTTTTATTTATTTTTGAAAGAAAGAAAAAGAGGAAAGAAAGTGAGAGTGAAAGAAAGAAAAAAAAGAATGTAAGAGAGAAAGAAAGAGGAAGAGAAAGAGGGAGAGAGAATGACATTCTTGTTCTATTGCCCAGGCTAGAATGCAGTCTAAAAATGGGTATTAAAAACCTCTTTTATGCCAATAATTGTACTTAACAATGGAGACAGGAAGGAATAAGAGATGAAAATAACAAACAAGCAGCCAACCAATAT
>CAUYLG010005177.1:0-38365 GCA_963573385.1 Cacajao melanocephalus | reverse complement strand
CGGCAAACTGACAGAAGAACAGAAAATCAAACACCGCATGTTTTCACTCATAGGCGGGTGATGAACAATGAGAACACTTGGGCACAGGGAAGGGAAAAACATTCACAGGGCTAGTTGGGGAAGTGGAGGGGAGGGGAGGGGAGGGGAGGGGAGGGACAGCGAGGTGGGGCGAGGAGGATGGGGAGGGATAACACCGGGAGAAATGCCTGATGTAGGTGATGGCGGGGGGTGGGGTGAGATGGAGACAGCTAACCACCATGGCATATATGTACCTATGCAACAATCCTGAAGGATGCAGGATGTGCACATGTACCCCAGAGCCCAAATACAATTAAAAAAAAAAAAAGAAATCAGAGCAAGGGACTTTACCAGTCCATATTTTTAAATCTTGAAAGTTCATTTAGTAAGTAAAGTAGACCTTATAGACTGAGGTAAATTTTGTGATCTTATGATAATTGATTTATCAGAATAATAATTTTAACAAACACATCTCTTACTATCTAGCAGGCACAAACTTGAGCACTTTAATATATTTTGAACACATTGAATATAGACAACACCTCTATGAAATAAGTACTATTATTATTCCTGTTTTATAGATGAGAAAACTGAGGCACAAGAAGGTCAAATGAATTTCTCAAGGTCACATAAGCAATAAGTAGTGTATCTCAGATTCTGCATGAATTTCCCAACTCTAGCTTCAAAGTCTGTACTCTTAATCCCTGCACCACACTGCCTCTTAGGTTTGGTGCCTGTTTGCTAAGAAATCAGAAAAAGGGAAGCAAAGAGTCTAAAGATGTGCAACAGTTTTTACAACTTCATGCTAAAAGATTCTTCAAATGCTAATATGACACATAACTACTATAAATTCAATTCTTCATGAAGCTAAGTGAAATTCTATAAAATAAGACATAGAATATCCTGATACCATAATATTAAAACTTTGTCACAGAGATTTCTTTATGTTAGGCCAAGAACTTCTTGATTACATAAAGTCCCTTGATATGCTTTCTAAATTATCTTTACATACTTGCTAACCTTTATGAAATATTTTTTAAAGGATTTTGAAATCTTTATATCTCTTCAACACTTGCACAGTTAATAAATATCAATAAAAACACTATTTTACTTTTTACCTTACAAGTTTTTTTTTTTTTTTTTTTTGGCTTGGAAGATTTTCCTAGGATACATTATACAGGTATACCTGGTTTTATTGTGATTTACTTTATTGCACTTAATTGATATCGTGTTTTTTTTACAAATTAAAGGTTTGTGGCAATCCTGGATCAAACAAGTCTATTGGCGCCATTTTCCAACATCGTGTTTCTTTTCTGTCTCTTCGTGATATTCTGGAAATTTTCACAAATATGCAAACATTTTCATTATTATTGTATTTGCTATGGTGATCTGTTGTCAGTGATCTTTGGTGTTCTCACTGTAATTATTTAGGAACACCACAAACCATATCCATGTAAATGGCAAAGTTAATTGCTAAATGTGTGTGTGTGCTCACTGCTTCACTGATTGGTTATTCCTCCATCACTCCCTGTCTCCTTGGGCTTCTCTATTCCCTGACACACAGCAGTATTAAAACTAGGCCAAGTAAACACCCAACAATGCCCTCTAAGTGTTAAGTGTAAGGAAGAAACACATGTCTCTCACTTTAAACCAAAAGCTAGAAATGATTAAGCTTAGTGAGGAAGACATGTCAAAACCCTCTGAGATAGGCCAAAAGCCAGGCCTGTTACGACAGTCATCCAGGTAGTGAATGCAGAGGAAAAGTTCTTGAGAGAAATTAAAAGTGCTGTTTATCAGTGAACACATGGAAAATAAGGCCAAACATCCTTTTGCTGATGTGAAGATAGTTTGAGTGGTCTGGCTAGAAGATCAAATTGACCACAACATTCCCTTAAGCCAAAGCCTAATCCAGAGCAAGGCCCTACCCTTCTTCAATTCTATGAATGCTGAGAGAGGAGAGAGGTAGGAAACTGCAGAAGAAAAATTGGAAGCTAACTGAAGTTAGTTCATGAGATTAAAGGAAAGAAGCTGTCTGCACAATAAAGTACGAGGTGAAGCAGCAAGAGCTGACTTAGAGTCTGCAGCAAGTTGTCCAGAAGATCCAGCTAAGATAATTGAGGAAGTTGTTTGGATACAATAAATAACAGATTTTCAGTGTACGTGAAACAGTCTCATAGAGGGAAAACTTGCTGTCTAGAAGTTTTGTAGCTAGAGAGAAATCAACGCCGGCTTCAAAACGCCAAAAGACAGGCTGACCCTCTTGTTAGAGTCTAATCCAGTTGGTGACTTCAGTTGAAACCAATGCTCATTTTTACCATTCTGAAAATCCTAAGGCCCTTAAAAAGTATGCTAAATGTACTCTGCCTGTGCTCTACAAATGGCACAACAAAACTTGGATGATAGCACATTTGTTTA
Source organism: Cacajao melanocephalus (assembly GCA_963573385.1). Classification (NCBI taxonomy): domain Eukaryota; kingdom Metazoa; phylum Chordata; class Mammalia; order Primates; family Pitheciidae; genus Cacajao; species Cacajao melanocephalus. The sequence continues at coordinate 35,932 of CAUYLG010005177.1, read as the reverse complement.
CAGCACGGTTTACTGAATATTTTAAGCCCACTGTTGAAACCTACTCTTCAGAAAAAAAAAAAAGAGATTTCTTTCAATATGTTACTATTCATTGACAATGCATCTAGTCACCCAAGAGCTGTGATGGAGATGTACAGGAGATTCATGTTGTTTTCATGCCTGCTAACACAGCATCCATTCTGCAGCCCATGAATCAAGGATCAATTTTGATGTTGAAGTCTCTTTTTCTAAGGAATACATTTTTGTAAAGCTACAGTTTCATAGATAGTGATTCATCTGATGGATCTGGAAAAAGTCAATTGAACACCTTTTGGAAAAGGTTCACCATTCTAATTGCCTTTAAGAACATTTGTGATTTACGGGAGAAGGTTAATATATCAACATCAACAGGAGTTTGGAAAACGTTGATTACAGCCCTCAGGGATGACTGAGGTATTCAAGACTTCAGTGGAGTATGTAACTGCAGGTGTGGTAGAAACAGTAAGAGAACTAGAATTACAAGTGGAGCCTGAAGATGTGAGTGAATTGCTGTAATCTCATGATGAAACTTGAATGGCTGAGGAGTTGCTTCCTATGGATGAGCAAAGACAGTGGTTTCTTGGGATGGAATCTATCCCTGGTGAAAATGCTGTGAACATTGTCAAAATGACAATAAAGTATTTAGAATATTACATAAAGTTAGTTGATAAAGCAGTGGCAGCGTATGAGAGGACTGAATCCAATTTTGAAAGAAGTACTACTGTGGGTAAAAATGCTATCAAACAGCATCACATATTACAGAGAAATCTTTTGTGAGACTCAATTGATGTGGCAAACTCACTGTTGTCTTATTTTAAGAAATTGCAGCCAGTCGTGATGGCTCATGTCTGTATTGCCAGCCCTTTGGAAGTCCAATGTAGGATGACCTCTTGAGCCCAGAAGTCTGAGACCAGATGGCATAACATAGGGAGACCCTGTCTCTGTGAAAAATAAAAGCAAACAAAACAAAACAAAACAAAACAAAACAAAAAACAAAACACAATTAGCTGAGTGATGTGGGGCGCACCTATAGTCCCAGATACCCAGGAAGCTAAAGTGCGAGGACTGCTTGAGCCTGGGAGGTTGACACTGCAATGAACTGTGACCATGCCACTGCACACCAGCCTGGGTGGTAATGGAGTGAGACCCTGTCTCAAGAAAATAAAAATAAATTGGGCCAGGTACGGTGGCTCAATCCTGTAATCTCAGTACTTTGGGAGGCTGAGGCAGGCAGATCACTTGACATAAAGATTTCGAGACCAGCTTGGCCAACATGACAAAACCCCATTTCTACTAAAAATACAAAAATTAGCCAGGCATGGTGGTGCACACCTGTAATCCCAGCTACTCGGAAGGCTGAGGCATGAGAATCACTTGAACCCGAAAGGCAGAGATTGCCGTAAGCCGAGATCACCCCGCTGCACTCTAGCCTGGGTGACAGAGTGAGACTCTGCCTTAAAAAATAAAAATAATGAATTAATAAAATAAATAAAAAGAGATTGCCACAGCCACTCCAACCCTCAACAACTGCCACCCTGAACAGTCAGCAGCTATCAACATTTAAGCAAGACCTTTCACTAGCAAAAGGATTAGGACTTGCCAAGGCTCAGATGAATCTTAGCATTTTTAAGCAGCAATAATAATTTATAATGAGGTATGTACATTGGATTTTTAGACATCATACAGTTTCATAATTTAGTAGACTGCAGTATAGTATAAACATAATTTTGGATGTACTGGGCAACCCCAAAATTTGTGTGACTTGTTTTATTGTGATACTGGCTTTATTGTGATGGTCTTGAATTTAATCTATAATATCTCTGAAGTATGCCTGTACTACTATTGGATTTGGGTAATGGCTTATTCTTTATCAACAAAAGTATATTTCAATCAAGTATCCATTATTGAGGGGGAAAAGAGACTGCTTCTGGTGGATAGATGTTTAATTTACAAGTTATTGAAAGTGGTTGTGGGCAGAGCTGTTTGATGTATTTTCTTATACTTCAGATATTAAGTCTATAGTAACAGTTGTTGACCAGGAAATTGGGGACTTAGTCCTATCAGTCACTGGTCTGAGTGTGTTTATGACATCAATACCAGTTTGCATCATCTGCCCAGAACTGTGAGTTAGAATTTGAGAAATTTCATGCGTAGAATTTTCTAATCATTTTCAGTGGAAGAAATATTTACTTTTTAAAGGCAGCATTCTTCTGAGGTCGCCTATTGTCTAGAAGAAAAGAGAGAATGTAGCCCAATTAGTACAGGTTAAGAATAACAGCTAAAATGATAATATCCTTGGCAGTTTACCCATTAGGATTTGAACTTACAGACATCTAAGAATTTGGCTGTAGATTGAGGGTGTATCCCAAGGATTAGCAATTAAAAATGTAAATAAAATTACTTGTAAACTTGTGTTTATTATATTGATGTCCTTAGAAGATGTAATTTAAAAACATTTGCCGTCTACTTCATAAAGGACACATAGTGGAAACTTTGATCCGTATTTTTAAAAAATTTGTCATTGGAGAGAGTAGCAGGATGGTTACCAGAGGCTGGGAAGGGCAGTGGGGGGCTGGGGAGGAGATGGGGTTGGTTAATGGGTACAAAAGTATCATTAGAAATAATGAATAAGACCTACTACTTGATACACAACAGGGTAACTACAGTCAATAATTACTTACTGTACATTTTCAAATAACTCAAAGGCATAATTGGATTGTTTGTTACTCAAAGGATAAATGTCTGAGGGGATGGCCACCTCGCTCTCCATGATGAACTTATTTCACATTGCATGCCTGTATCGAAACATCTCATATACTCCATAAATACAGGCACTTACTATGTTCCCACAGAAATTAAAATTAAAAGTAAATAAATAAATCAATCCCATCATTGGAAGAACATTGGAAAGAAGCAGCAAACAGCAAGGTATTCATGATAGAGACTCAATTAAAAGGTACTTGGAAGTGCATACATACGTTGAAAAACACATTATGCTGAAAATTGATGTTGTTTTCAGTTCTCTTGTTCAGTTCCTCGATATTATTATTTTTTCCATGTCTCTAGGCTTGAAGTCTTATATTTACTTTCTTGTTTTTGCTCTTAGCTAATATATCAACAGGAACTAACAACATTTACTCTGCAATGTGTTTTAGAGAAATCATACCTTTTAGTTTTATATTTTTACTTTTCATTCTGACTTAGGCTCTCTTCACTTCATATTCGGAACCTCATTCATAGCCACTTTTTCTTTCGAATCCTGCAGACAGATGCTTTTGCCTAAACACCACTTTCGTTATATATTTTTTTCTGTTCTTAAGTACTTGTGGTGACACATTTGAATACTTCTGCATGACCTTCAGGGCTTTCTGACAGTCTTCTTTCCCTTTGCCTCATTGCTCCCAGGGACCAAACACACAATTCACAACTTTCTCTCTGGTTAATTTCTTTTTATAGGCTTATCTTTCTACACCCATTAATGTTCAACCACCTTCAATGACTATTAAATTGTAAATACTTATGTTTTCTTTTATTCAGGATTTCACGTTACTGATAACCTGCTCTGGAAACTCAAAAGTAGTTACGATTAGGAATTTCATAGTCTTACTTGAATGAGCAGTATTACAATTATATTACTTTTTCTTTCATCTTAAAATCATTAAGCCTTTCAAGTTATTTCCTATTTTCCTTTAAGAATTCTCCTTTTTTCCACAAAAAGTGGTAATTCAGAGGCTAAATTTATCTTTAATTAACTGACCAGGGTTGCTAGGAATCAATGTCCTTATCCAGATGAAGTTGATATGTCAGCTGTGGTTTCTTTATCCTTATGGACTCAGAAAATGGGAAGTATTTAGGTTTTGTCACGTCTTTTTCATGGCCAATAAATCTCATTATAATACTTCCATGAGTTTAAAATTTTACACATTAAATGATTAAAAGTAAGAATGCAAGACCTCTTTATTCATCAATAGATTTCCTGACATGAATTAAATTGTGTTTTTAAATTCTTTGCAGAAAAAAAAATGGAAGAGGAAAGGAAGATAAGATTGTAAAGAAAAGATGGAAGGAAAGAGGGAGAAAATTATGAGGAAGGAATAAAGAAGGGAAAAACTAAAGAAAAGATAAGTGAAGTACAGAAAGAAGAAATGAAACATATTGCGAATCAAAATGTCCCTTTCCAGAGGTGAAAGCAATTCAGTGTTATTCATTTTATTTAGTATTATTCAATAAATTTATCAAATTTTTTAGAAAATATAATGGACCACGCAGGCTCAAGTCACACAGACTGCCTGACAAGGCAAGGCTGGATTTATGCATGTCTTCTGTTTACTCATGAATGCAGACATTTCTCTCATGAAATGAGACAGCCTTATCGTTATTATTCTAGGGCGTTTTAGTTGATAGTTTTGCTGTGAGCAACATTTAGATGCTATTTCAAGATCCCTAAATAAATGAACAGGGAAAAATAATGCTCATTGCTACCAATCTACATTTTTTATACCGCATGATGAAAAGCAAGTACTGCTGACAACAGAAAAATAATTTAAAATGATGATTGGGCTTTATTTATGTAGAATCTGTTTGACTAACAGAAGGTAAATTGGGCTGCTGAAAAAAACCTTGTTTACATTTTTTTTAATGTAGGCCAGATTATGATGACTTGGAAACTGAAGTACTAGTAACATTAGAGAAGACATTCTTCTTTCTTTTAGTCTAATATATGCCAAAATTGCTGTGACGGTAAAAACATACTTACCTGAGTACTAGTATAGAGTGCACGATAATTCGCCCAACCCTAGTAAGGGCATAAATTCATCCGGTTACCATTTCTCTGTCTCTGCAGGCTGAAGGCCAGAGTTTTCTTTGCTGTGGGAACTATTTTTTAGCAAAAAAAACAAATAATTTAATGTTATTTGCATTGCACTACTGATACCCACAGCAAGTATCACTTTCTTATTTCAGGACAAATTTAGACCTTCGGATTTTATAGAGATCTTTCTATTTCATGTCATTAAAAAAACTGATGTAAGTTAGAACTGAGAGTATCATATTTTTCTGAAGATAAGATCTTAGAAACTAAAATAGCATGCATTGGAGCAGTATGTACCATTTTCTTCTTAAACCCCCCAAAAAACAAAACAGCTGACTTGAGCTGAAATAGTACATGCATGCTATCTCTATACTACAAATCTGTTTCTTATTTTCTAGCTATATATATAAAATACAAGTTCATAAAGTTTTTATAGTGTTTCTTCCTTTTCCCCATCCAAATTACATATTTTTGTCTTAAAGATGAATTAAAATATGCATCCCCTATACTTTTTTGTGGCGATTATATGCACTGAAACCTTATGGAAGAGATGTGACCACATACAATCACTGGGAGTGTAGACTATTTCATTTCAGAGTTGAGTATACGCTCTGTGCCTTTACAAATTATTACAGTAGTTTTCGATTATAATATAAGATTAGGGAAATTAGCATACTTTTATTTATTTTATTTTATATTTTAATTTTATGCTTTAAAGGTAAAGTGCTCTCCAGACATAATGTTTTCTTGGAGAACTGTTTTGTAATGTTAAACACACAGTTATATTTGCAGTTGGCCATACATAATAAAGAACTATCAGTATGAAAAAAATTAATAGAATATTTTGGATAGTGATGCTTCTGGTAGAAGTAGTTACTAGTCAGTCTTAAAAGACTTCTGTGAGGCCCAGAGAGAATTTTTTTTATTCAAGAAATTCTAACTATTGAAATTGTTTAAAACAATATAAGCCAGGAAAAACCATCAATATTCAAATCATCATTATTTCATTAGAATTGCTTATTCTGTCTCTCAAAGTATTTTGCTCTGATTAAGTGCAATTTGGATTTTCCCAAGCCATAAAATAAGCAACGAATTGCCCACAACAGAATAGTTGAAATAGTTGGCAAGGAGGATTTGGTCTCTGTATTCTTCTCCCCTCAGCACACGGGTGTACTTGCACACACATGGACAAGGGCGCGCACGCGCGCGCGCACACACACACACACACACACACACACACACACACACCCCATTCCTATACTTACAGTCTCACTCCAGGAGGTTTGTCTCTAATTAGATACACATAAGCCATTCAGCCCATTTGTAAAGTTTACAAGTGGATTCTCTCTCACTCTTTCTCTTGTCTTCACTGTCTTCAGCCAGACAATGAAAACAAAGATACAGTAGAGCTCATTTTCTCATTATTGATTTCATGCACCAGCTGCCAGCTGTTTTAGCTTGTTCGTTTATATAACCCTCTGGGCAACTTTCAAAACGTACATTTCTTTGACCATCTGCTAAATACAATTGGTTTAATAATTAAAGACTCACCATTCCATTTCAAAGAAACTTAAATGTTGCTATTGCAGCTGAGATATCAACATTTTGGATTCAAATACGGAGACAGTTTTTAGTCCATTAATCAGTATCAAACACACTTCGGGACACTAGTACTTCATGCTTTTTTCTTTCTATCCTCAGTTTATGCTAAGAGGAAAAGTTCCTTATAATTTATAAACTTTCTGTTGCAGATCTTATTTTCCCTCTCAACATTAGCTTTCAGTTGTTAAGTATTGATACTTAAGCCTGTTGACAGCTTGTTTTTATAAATATTCAAGTAGTTGTTAAAGATATATGTAGGAAGGCACGTCAGCTGGATGCATTCATAAGACCACCCATTGTAATGAATGCAGATATGTTTCTAGAGAGAATCAAGCTCATGGCATCCACCGTGGCCGCATTGTTTACAAGTCAGCATTCCACCATCCATGTTTTTCTTAGATGAAGGCTAGCTCGTGTACAGACAGAATGAGAGAACCTCCTACACAAACCCTTATCATCTTGGACTGTTGCAAAAATCTACTGTTTTTCTGTTAGGTTTATGAGTGATGTGATGTTTTATTTCTCTTTATTTAGGATGATAGATCTACACTTTGTTATATTGAATCAGGATGTGTAGATTTTTGACCTTGAGTAACAGAAGTGAATTTATTGGGTGCTAAGGAAAAAATCTGAAACCATAATCATGCATGGTATCACCAGAGGTGATTCAGATGTGAAGATGGATGCAACTTCTGTTTGAACTCTTCTTTAAAGCTCTGATTAGACTTAAACATTCCAATAATTTTGTACTACGTAAAATATTATTTGGAAAACTCTCGTTTATAAAACAGGTTGCCCTTTGTTTTCAAGATACCTTGGAACTAAACCATGTATAGTCATATGGGATGAAAAACTTATTTCAATTTTATGCCATTTCTGTACTATTATTGATGCATTTTGTTAGAGAATCATTCAGTTAGACATCAACATCGAGTGCAAAATTCATATTTGCTAAATTGAGAGAAATTTAGTACATTTTGGATTTTTGAGGTAAAGTTAATATTTTCTTTTGGAATCTAATAAAGCCATTTTCTTCAAACGTGAACAAAAGGAACATTTCCTTGGTAAGGTGGGCATAACTTATGTTAACTTCTGTGAACCTGAGCATTTGCACTTTGTTTTAAAAAGTATTCCCCTCTTTAATGTTGTTGTTTTTTTAAAATTTTTATTGTATTTTAGGTTTTGGGGTACATGTGAAGAACATGCAAGATTGTTGCATAGGTACACACGTGGCAGTGTGATTTGCTGCTTTCCTCCCCTTCGCCTATATCTGGCATTTCTTCCCATGCTATCTCTCCCCACCTCCCCACCTCCCTCTGTCCCTCCCCTATTTCCCCCCCAACAGACCGCTGTGTGTAGTGTTTTTATCTTTATAAGTGAAACAGGAAAAGTGCCTTTGTTTCCCTTGCAGGGCGTGCAATGGGGGTGTGGCTTGCTTCTTTGGTGCCCCGTTGCTTATAACCACTAGGCGGAGCAGGCAGACTGGCAGGTCGTGGGGAGCCTGGGCTCAGACCCCTAGGCAGCATCTAGGGGTGAATGTTTACAGCTCCCGAAGCCCCAAAGGGCATGCTCCAGTTTGCTCTTTTAGTATTGCCATCTACAGGCAGCTTATGTTAATCAGCTCAGTTGGACCCTCTGCCTTATCGCAAGAACAGAGGGCTTTCTGTATCCCAGGGTTGTTTTCTCGGTGTACCAGAAGAATTGGATCACAGGTGGGCTTGGAGAATCAATGCAAGGTTTTTTATTGAGTGGTAGCGTTCTGTGAGGTGGATGGGGAGGCCAGAAGAGGGATGGAGTGGGAAGGTGATTTTCCCCTGGAGTCAGGCCACGCAGCTGCCGGGCTCTCCTCCGACTGCCCAGGCCAAACACCGCATCTTTTTGTTGGTCGATGGCCTGTTGGTGTCTTCCGGTGCCTGTTGGTGTGCTCTTCCCCCTGTGTGTTCCTCTATACATCCAGTGGCTTGTGTCTCTACCCGCTAGGGTCTCAGGGTTTTTATAGGCACAAGATGGGGGCGTGGCAGGCCAGGGTTGTCTTGGAAAATGGAACATTTGGCTGCGAAAACAGGAGTGCCTGTCCTCACCTAGGTCCTTGGGCACAGGCCCAGGGGTGTAGCCCTCATCAGGGACCCCGCCCTTCTCCTCCTAGCACTTCTCTGCACCCCTCCTATATCATAAGCAGAGCTCAAGTCTAGTCAGTTATTAATTTTGGTTCCTTTTAATTCTTAAAGTGGACAAGAACGAGTTGAGTTTTCCAAGATACCTGGTTAAATACTCTTACACATCAAATTGGTCTCATTCTGATTAAGATGGTAAATTTGAATGGGAAGCTGCATTTTACAGGAATCATTTCTTAAATTTCTCTGTGATTCTTCTCATCATGGTTCTAATGCATCTAATGCCTCACATTTTTATTTTTTAGTTGACATATTAGATTTATTTTAACTACAGTTAGTTCAGCCTGGGTGTGGTGGCTCACACCTGTAATCTCAGCACTTTGGGAGGCAGAGGCAGGTGGATCACTTGAGGTCAAGAGTTTGAGACCAGTCTGACCAACATGGTGAAACTCTGTCTTTACTAAAAATACAAAAATTAGCCATGCCTGGTGGCGCATGCCTGTAGTCCCAGCTACTCAGGAGGCTGAGGCAGGAGAATTGCTCGAACCTGCGAGGTGGAGGTTGCAGTGAGGTAAGATCCACGCCACTGCACTCCAGCCTGAGCAGTTCTGTTTTACGCTCTTTGAGAAATCTCCAAGCTGCTTTTCACAGGGGCTGAACTAATTACATTCTGACCAATAGTGTATAAACATTCTTTTTTCTCTGAGACCTTGATAGCATGTGTTACTTTTTTGACTTTTTTATTTACTTATTTTTGAGACAGGATCTTACTTTGTCACCCAGGATGGAGTGTAGTGGTGCAATGTCAGCTCACTGCTGCCTCCACCTCCTGAGTTCAAGTGATCCTTGCACCTCAGCCCCTAAAGTAGCTGGGACTACAGGCATCATTGGCTCAAGCTAGCCTCCTACCTCAGCCCCTAAAGTAGCTGTGAGTGCAAGTGTGGGCCACCACACCCAGCCTATTTTTTGACTTTTAAATAGTAGCTTTTCTGACTGGTGTGTGATGGTATCTCATTGTGGTTTTGATTCGCATTTCTCTAATGACTAGTGAGGTGAAGCATTTTTTCATATGCTTGTTGGCTACATGTAAAGGTCTTTTGAGAAGGGTCTGTTCATGTCCTTTGTCCATTTTTTAATGGGGTTCTTTTTTCTTTATTTAATTGTTTAACTTCCTTATAGATTCTAAATATTAGACCTTCGTTAGATGTATAGTTTGCAAAATTTTTTCCCCATTTTGTAGGCTGTCTGTTTACTCTGTTGATAGTTTGTTTTGCCTTGCAAAAGGTCTTTGGTTTAATATTAGGTCCCACTTGTCAATATTTGCTTTTGTGGCAATTGCTTTCTGTGTCTTCAAAATGAAATATTTGCCAGAGCCTGTGTCTAGAATAGTATTTCCTAGGTTGTCTTCAAGGATTTTTATAATTTTAGGTTTTCCATTTAAATGTTTAATTCATCTTGAGTTGATTTTTGTATATGCTGAAAGAAAGGGGTCCAGTTTCAGTCTTCTGCATATGGCTAGCCAGTTATCCCAGCATCATTTGTTGAATAGGGAGTCCTTTCCCCATTGTTTGTTTTGGTCAGGCTTGTTGAAGATCAGATGGTTGTAGAAGTGTGGTTTTATTTCTGAGTCTCTATTCTGTTCTATTGGTCTAGGTGTCTGTTTTTGTACGAGTACAACGTTGTTTTCATTATTGTAGCCTTGTAGCATAGTTTTAAGTTGGGTAATGTGATGCCTCCAGCTTTGTTCTTTTTGCTTAAGATTGCTTTGGCTATTCAGGGTCACTTTGGGTTCCATGTGAATTTTAGAACGGTTGTTTCTAATTCTACGAAAAATATCCTTGATAGTTTGATAGGAATAGCATTGGATCTGTAAATTGCTTTGGGCAATATAATCATTTAAACAATATCGATTCTTCCTATCCATGAGCCTGGAATCACAAAATCATTTTTATTTTTGTTTTTTTATGTTGTTCTGTAATTTATTTAAAAGAATAAAAAAATATGCTAGATTTTAGCAGATATATGCGTGGAAAATATTTTTTCAAGTTGTCTTTTTACTTTCTCTTCATAAATTTTGTTAATTTCATTAGCTTTGGGGTACAAGAAGAAGTTTTTGGTTGCTTGAATGAAATGTATAGTGGTGAAGTCTGAGATTTTAGTGCACCTGTCACCGGAATAGCAGACACTGTACCTAGTATGTAGGTTTTTATTCCTTTCTCCCCTCCTCTCCCTCTTCTGAGTCTCCATAGTCCATTGTATTATTCTGTTTATCTTCGTATACCCATAACTTAGCTCCCACTTGTAACTGAGAATATACTGTTGAATTTTCCATTCCTGAGTTACTTCACTTAGAATAATGGCCTATAACTCCATCCAAGTTGCTTACTCCTGCAACAATGGCCATTACTAAAAAGTCAAAAAACCAAAATCATTTTTAGAAATATAACCGAGCTCTGATGAACTATGCAAGCTTAGCTGAAAGGGTCCTCTGAGTGGATTTCCTCTGTGCCATTTTAAGTTATATTCACTATTTTGTTTTTCATAGATAAACCTGTACTTATGAAACTCATGCATTTATTATTTTTATTACGCATAATACATAAAATTACAAGTAGTGTGACAGTTCTGTGTTTTAGTTTTAGGGACTAGACAAAAGACATGTTTTCTGCATTATAGAGCTTTAAACTGGTTGGGCACACAGTGTTTTTCACGTGTGAAGCAACCTAAGCCCTCTACAAGGAAACATAAGAAACACAGAGATAAATGTATTTCTTACATAAGCTAGTGTAACTTTTAGGGTCATGTTACAAAGGTAATGTTTTTTATTCTTTGAGTAAAATTCTGTTATGTGACATTCTTCATGTATTTTAATAAGTTAGAACAGAGTAGTTAGCATTTTTCTGGGCTTTTTCAAACACGTAGCCTTAATAAGGTAATGTTTTAGTATTACATATATGCTTTTCAACTCATTCTTTCTTTAACCTGAAAATCAAAACATAAAATCCACTTGTTATACGTATGCATGCTTGATCAAATGGAGTGAACTGATGAAAGGTTATTACTAGATATCTTGTTTGTGTATTTCCATGTTTTATTCAGCATATCCATCAGGCAAAAGTATTTATAACTGTCTTCTCCCATTCATTCTTCAATCAAGGGCTTAGGTCAGTCTTGTAGGGAGAGAGAAGGCGGCGCTTGAGCTGAGTTTTTAAGGACAGCTAGAAGTTTGCTGAGCAGACAAGGAATGTGTGTGAGTGTGGGCAGGTAGTGGGAACACTACATTTTTGCATTGCCCTCCTCCTCACCTACCCTGTTTCATCTTTCATCATCCTCCCTGTCATGTCCTCTCTCCCTTCGTCTTATATTTTCCTGCAGGATTTTGTTAAAGATTATAATTTGAGCAAACTCAAGAGAAGTCCATTATTTAATATTTGCTGTGTACCAATATTTCTATATATATATTATCTCATTAGAAATAATTCTGTCTTTCAGCCGAGTGGTAAGAGATAGAAAAAATTCAGTTTAGATCTGTATTCTAGCTAGAGTTCTCTGAGTATATGTACGTGTTTCTTCCAATGACATGAGCAAAGGAGAAACCTTTGCTTTAATTGTCTTGTTCTTATTTAGTTTTAAGTATAATTCAGAGTAGATTTACCAGAGATATAAATGTATTTTCCACATTATACTCTCCCAGTTCCCCCACCCCCGCCCTGCACACACACACATATCCCAGAGCTGGGCAGCAATTGTGGAGTGGTGGCAAGGCCCCTGCAAGCCCTGCTGATAATCTCTTCTTTCTACCCTCTTATCATTAGGCTATCTACAATTGCTGGGGAGCAAACTCAGCATGAGGCTCTTGGCCAGAAGCAATACTCAGTGGCAAGGTGGCAAGATTAGGTAGTGGAAAAACTCCTCTTAGAAGCTATTTCTTTTTCCCTGCTTATCTTTGGTTATTCTTGATTGGTAAAAGAAAAAAAAATTCTAGTCTCAGTTGTGCAAGTGACTGGTGAAAAGGATGCTATGAACATGCTCTTTAAGACAAATCTGATGCACTTTCTACTGAAGGCCGGTTTTCACCGGGCTATATCTGACATATGCTAATAACTGAATTTGGAGGAAAACTTGAGCTCCTTGGATAAGAAGCTAGGCCTGCAGAATATCATTGAAGTTTAAAAAACTTTCATATCGGATTTGAAAATGATGACCTGCTGTCACAGAGCCAGGTTGCATAGCCAGTGGAATGTGACATGTTAGTCTACCAACATGTTATATATTAGTCAAGAATGTGCCATCAGAGAAAAGGATAAATAGAACCGTTATATTTTGTCTTATATGTGTGTGTGTTTGTGTGTGCATGTGTGTATTTAATTAAAGAGTGCCTTTAATTTCTTACAGGTAATTTTATTACAATTAAAATTAATTTATATTGATTCTGGTGAGAAATATAAATACTATTATCAAATTGAAAATAAAATATAAGATCAAATGAAAAATTTAGATGAAAATATACTGCAATACTAGTTTCATATGAAATGTTACCTACCAGCTCAACTATACTTTGATATTATACATTAAAAATAGCCATCTTCCATAATCTGTGACATTTGTATTATCCTAGAATGCATGATTTTCTAATATCATTAGATCAGGGAAAGAAAGCCTATGCTTATATAGTCACATAGAAGACCAAGCGGGGCTAGGTGCAGTGGCTCAAACGTGTAATCCCAGCGCTTTGGGAGGCCATGGCCGGAGCATTGCTTGAGGCCAGGAATTGGCCTGGTCAACATAGTGAGACCAAATCCATACCAACAATTTTTAAAGTTAAATGCGTACTGCGGTGCATGTCTGTGGTCCCAGCTACCTGGGAAGCTAAGGTGAGAGAATCGCTTGAACCCAGCTGGTCAAACTGCAGTGAGCCATGATTCTGCCACTACACTCCAGTCTGGTGAAAATGTAAGACCCTGTCTCAGTTAAAAACAAAAACAAAAAAGAAGACTAAGAGAAAGCCAAGAAAATGTTAAGTTCAGATTTTAGCTGACCAGAATTCCTTCTGTCTGCCCAGCGAGTACATTTGATTCTTCTCTTCGTTTTATTTTTTACTTTTTATTTATTTTTTTTTGAGACAAAGTCTTGCTCTGACTCTCAGGCTGGAGTACAGTGGTGCATGCTACCAGATCACCACTCACTGTAGCCTCGACCTCCTGGGCTCCAGCTATCCCCCCAGCTCAGTTTCCTGAGGAGCTGGGACCACCATATGTGTATGTCACCATGCCTGGATAATTTTTATTTTTGTAGAGATAGGGTCTCCCTAGGTTGCCTAGGCTACTCTGTTTGTTTTAGATATGTGGTTTCTCAAAGATTGTTTCCCTCTAATTAAATATTCCTCATTTGTATGGCATCCAGAACAGTATGTTATACGTTTATATGGTTTTTTTTCTTCTTTTAGGCACTATAATTCTTTGTATGACAGTCATGTAGAATCAAATGTTTATGTATCATCATCATTGCCACCCTGCAGAATGATCTCTTTCCAAAGGATTTTCCCCTTATGCCCCACACTTTCATTCTCTTGGGCATTTTTCTATAAAACACTGTGGGAGTGATATATGGAACTTGAGGGTAACGTGTACACATACGCATATATTCAAGCACATAGATTAAAGTGGACATTTCTCATTGGCATCTTTTTTTTTTTCTGTTTTTCCCCAAGGAAATAAGGTCATTGAATTTTTCAGTGTTTGAGAAGCCTATAAATATTTAAGGAAAAAACATACTTTTACATTTTATCGTATCAACCCAATACATGCTTTCACTCTATCAAGACATTTATGTAATTGTATACGATTCTTCCAAAAGCCTTCAGCTAATGCACATTCCTTTTTGATTTAAGTCCATCCCCTATCCTTTCTTGAGAAGAGATTGAATCTATCTTTATCTTTTTGGTAGTTAAAAAGTTTTCATAGAACAAGATTCCCAGACAAAAATTTTGAACTCAGATAAACAACCCATGTATCTAAAAAAAACATTTTTACCCTAATGGCATTAAGGAAAATGAAACTTACAAATCAAATAATATTTTAATGGTACTTTAATATTTATTTCTGAGTTATAATTAAGAATGTGCATTTTTTGTTGCTGAGCATATTTTGAATTATGGTATATGCTTATGTGCTTTGATTATTATTCTGAAGAACCTGCAAAAAATCTACCATTAACACAAACATTATTGACTTGAAACACATATAAAACCTGCAATAAACTTTTAGAAGTGAAGGAACAGCTTGTCTTTTTTCTACCACATCTGGAAATCCGATAAAATTTAAAAAACTCTTTAAAGTGTACCTGCTTTTAAAGTATTTTTTTCAGCAAACAATATGTAACTTGTATAATTGCATATAATTTTACTATTTTGTGTGTAGACCTACTGCTTATCTTTGTTTTGAGTGGAGTGCTTAAGGTTGCCAAAGGCAAATTGTGAATATTACTCAATATCATAGGATTTTAAAATATGATTTATATCTGAACATAATGGTTATTGGAATCATGATACATTTTTCAGTTTACATATGATAAAAATAAAAGATAGAGTTGAATAATTTTTATTTCATTATTTTATACCAATGTTTCAAAAAGAGAACTCCAAGTTACCTTGATATTTCATGACAGGATCTACCTTTTGAGCGATCCAGTAGTGTTTTAGTGTGTCTAATCATAGCAAGGTTATCATTCATTCTCTTGTCACTTTATTTCTCCATAAAATAAGTTAGTTTCATATTTAAGTACAGTTTTTAGGAGCCTTGTTTGCAAGTTCACAAGATACAGTGACTTTAATTGGTGCTATTAACACTTTATAATAAATTTTTTTTATTCAAAAGGTATAAGCATATTTCTACTATTAGATAAAGATATAAACTTAATAAATTGTCTTTTGTAAAATATCTTAACATGGTATGCAGTTTGTGTTAAACTTACATCATTTGACAGAATTACAAATGTTTTGAAATATAATTTCAGTTTAACAGGAGGAAATAGAATAAAATATATCTATTTTTCTCCTCTGGGTATTAAATATGGCAGATGCAAAAGAATTTATCTGGCAACCTTTAAAAATAATATATTGGAGACCTCCACACTCATTTAAAATTCAGAAATAAGAAAATTAACTTACCATCTGTCATCTTGACAGTTACAATTGCAGTAATTATTAAAGAGTAAACAAGCATTTGAACTATATTAGTAAATCTCTTTAATATCCATAAATGATTATACCTATAGAAAAACCTACTGAGATTATACCACAACAATCCTTAGATTACTGTCCCTTTTCACTCAGTAAGTATTTATTGAATGTTTAGCAAATGTTAGTATTTAAATACTATTTAAACGTAAATATTCAAATAAAAAGTCGGTCAGAAGGGGAACAGTTATTATGGACCAGGACAAAGATGAATGAGGAACTTAGACTCCAGGATTTTAGTTTTACTATGAGATCAATTCAGAGAAAAAATGAGAGCCTCTTAGTGGCATTAATTTTAATACTAGAAATTATTAAACTGTACATGCATGCACACAAAACTGAGCTGACAGAAAAAGGACATAGCCAAAAAATAAACTGAAAAAGTTTGGCTAAAATGTAAAGGTGATTAACTTTATCCCAAACCATTGAAAGCAATCAAAGCAAATTTAAGGTGGTAAACTAAATAAAATAGAAAACTTTAAAAAGGAGGATTGTTTTGAAAAATGTTCCCAGGAGATCCACAATTAAAACACAATTCCACAATTAACTTGGGGGAATTGTTTTGGAAATGACAGAAGAATCCTAATTCCATGGCATTCGCCTGCTGCATTATAATAATTTTCTTAAGTGCAAGGAAAACATACACTTACATGTTTTCTTAGACACTTCATCTCTCCCTTTTCTAGAGCTGGTGCAAACAGAACTGCTAATTACTCTAACATGTCACTAAGCTACTGAACTTTGAAAAGACAGTGGCTCTAAAATATTGTAGATATACCAGTTGCTAAACAGGTGATTTTTCAATACCATATTCTAGTGTTAACAGTTGAGCTTACTTTTAAACGTGATGATCCTTTTAGACTAGATATCATAACAATATCTTTGAGAGGAGCAGTTCATCAGTAGCAAAAATCCTTTGGTAAAGTAACATAGGCTTGAAACTCAGTGCTTCAAAGCACTTTGTCTACTTTTAGTTTAGGAAAATAATGTCAGAATCTAGTTTATAATACTGGCCAATTTTTCAACCAAAAGAAAAGCTGATTTTAGAGAAAAAATATTTGGTAATAATTCATATTGTTTAGAATTTACTCCTATTTAGTGGTATATTCCTTCAGTAAAAAATTTCCAGTTACACATGTAATATATGTTTAAATTATATTTAAGGTATATCAAATGAGTGATGGTTTCAGTGGCAAATTTAGGTGCTTTATTTGGAGTGAGATTTTTGTAAAGTTTTTCTTTAAAAGATAGCAATTAGAGAAAAATAAATTGACTTTATTCTTCACTGTTACTTTGTAGATGTTCTTAGTGTGTCAAATAAATTACAAACAAAATTTTCTGTCTTGTGACCATCCTTCTTACAACTCCATATCCTGTAAAATTTTTACTGAAATATTATACGGTTACCATTAAAATATTTTGATCATGTTCATGATCCTATTGATACTGTCATATGACAACATGGTGAGCTAAGTTTCATCATTGTAACTATTTAACAGTTGTCAAAAGTATATTATAACTGATTTTCAGAAGTTTGCTACAAAGACAGCTGGTTTCTAGCTGTACTCACTTGTAAATATACATGATTGCTTTCATCAGTTTCTTAAAGCAAGAGAACAAAATGGAAATTTTAATGATGAAAGTTAATTATAAAATTGTATTTTCTTCTGAAAAATAGTCTGGAAATGTGGGATCTGGTATTAAGATATAATTTCTCTGGTTGGAACACATACATATTTGTACGTAGGTTTGCATTCTATATACATACTGTGTTGAGCAGATGAAATGGATGAACCACAATAATATTTAAAGACAATTTTAAAAGCGATTTGATTAACAGCCTTTTCTAATTTACAAAAAATTCTCTTTCCTATAGTTAAAAAAGTATTCTTTGCTGTTGCTCCTTGAATTTGTTTTATTTTTTTGGCTTTATCACTTAAAGATTATTAAAATAGGACACGAGTTTCTTTCCTATTAAAAGCCTTTAAAGAAAATGATGATTTTAAAAGAAAGCCAAGACACTAAACACCTTTGAGCATTTTTCTCCATCTCCTAAATGCTCTGTAACTTGTATATGAAGAATGTAAGACCTATCTGCCTATTTTTCATGACATCGCTACTTAGTTTTTTCATTTTTGTTTGCTGCAGTTGTACTGGGTAAATGGTGAGTGTGAGGTAATAAGGACATGCTATTTGTGAGCATGGCAAAAATGTATTTCATACTACGAATGCATCTTCAGAAATAAATAAGTGGTCTTTCATTGCCAGTTGATGTGATTTTTAAGGGAAGGCATTCATAAATACAAAGTCATGCTTCAAGATGTGATCACTGTAACACCAAGAGCTTCACAAATAAGCAGAGTAAAAGAATAAGAATCTCATACAGTATTGCTACAATGTGTAGAGGGGAAATAAAGGAAGGCCTAGTCGCCCTGGAGAGGTGAGGAAGCAATCTAAAATCCCTTGATTTCACTGTGAAGACTGTTACAGTTTATACAGTGTGGATGAGAAAGAAGGTAAAGCTAAGGAATCGTAAACAAGGGGTGACTTTAGAAACATGAGGAGAAGCATGATGTGATGGAATGGTAGGACCCACAATCCATGCTAGGGAGTATTCAATCATCTCCATTAGTGGTAATTCATATTCACACAACATGAAAGAGGAAAACTTTTCTTTCTTCTATTATTTCGTTGTTCTTTCATTTTTTTCTTTCTTTTAAAAATTTGTTTGGATTAAGAGATAAGTGAAGAGTAAGGGTTTTCTTTAAAACCCTTAGGCATGAGTACTGATGAAGCTTTAGGGAAAGAAAATACATGCCTATTGAAGTTTTAGACTTAAGAGAGCATGTATTGGAACAGATATTTGAATAAAGAAGATGCTTATGTGTTATTTCAGAAGAAAGTTATGGGAGTAACCTCTAGTAATTGGTAAGGTAAAAAGAGTAACTATACAAAAGGAATAATACAGATAGCTTTTGAAAAGGTAGAATAAAACCCATTAGCAACAAACAAACGGAATGGCTAACAGGAAATATTAGGTAGTGAAATGGCTAACAATCTTCATCGGTATTTGTTTAATGCTAATTATAGCCTTGGACGTGGATTTAGCTAAGAAATGTATACTTCAATAAACTCCCTGAGTACCCGTATATCGTACATTTTATTTGGAGACATATTGGTGGACTTATTCTATTTTGCTAAAACGTTGAAGTTGACACCTAATATAGAAGACAGTGTCAGTATATTGATTTCCACCGAGGGGAAACTATTCTTTAATTTGATTGAGATCAAAAGATAAAGGCAAAAAACTTACATTAAAAAAATGATAATGTGGTACACTTTCGAGACAGTAGAAAACTAAGTATAGAGTAGTGAAAGGAATGCAGTCATCTTTAGGGAAGGACATTTCAGTTGGGGAAAATTTCCTGTAATTTAAAATTGATGGAACTGCAGCAAGATAAAAAGTATTACAATCAAAGAATATAAAAAATTCAAACTCTGCTCATGAAGATTTTAATAGTATCCATCGATATTTGGGAAATAATAAGCATAAAAAAGAAATGCAGATTAATTTTAAATTTCCATTAAAGAGCATTTTTCATTGCACTGAAGACTTAGTATAGGACCTGAAAAAAATGAGCTGTTATCTTGTTAGTTACATTTGAAATCAATACTATTGCCCTAAAGATTTTTAAACAAACACATGTTTTCTAAAGGCTTTAATACTGTTTTATAATGTTTGCGTTGACCTTGTTATCCAGGCAGCGTTTAGTAGTTAGGTTTTGTTTCTTTTCAATAATTGAAGCCTACTGAGGGAGACAGGCATGCAACTGAGTGCTATACCAGAGGCACACACAAATTGTCAAGTGAGCAGAGAGGAAGGAGTCATAATTCAGCTTGTATATCTAAAAAATGAATTGACCAGGGTTAATATTAAGATTAGCAAGTTATTTGACCAGATTTTATTATTAGAAAGGAATACGGTAACTTATTCACAGCAGAGGTAGGGGACAGAAAGTTTCACAGCCCTTTTAAGTGTTCATTATAGACACCTTTTCACATCATATAATTAGGTGCTTTTGTGTCGTACATTGTATTTTTCTAGACACTACAAGGAGATAGCCGTTAGTTCTGGGTCTTCCTTTTCATGGTTGGCATTTTAAATGATAAAAATCAATGGACACTCATGGGGTTAGGTAATGGTTGAACATATTAATAGATGAAAATGTATATATTGTTAACGTTTGTTCACTTTTACCTAGGGAGGATGAAGTGGGAAAGTAATTAGCAGTCAGTTGGAGTGGCATGTTTTTCTCTGTGGAACTCTTAGGCAAATAGTCTAATCCATTCACTCTGTTTATAAGAATTATTCAGTCAGAAAATTCAAGATAAAACTAATGCCTGGAGGAGAAATGAAAATTAAATAGAGACTTTCTTGATAAATGACAGCCTTGATTTTACCTGAATGCATGGTCATAGCAAAGACCTAAATAGCTACAGGACTTATAATGAGACCACAACATTCCTAATATCCCCACTTAGAATATTACATTTATTTTGGCTACCATATGATATAGTTCGGATGTTTGTCCCCTCAAAATATCATGTCAAAATGTGATTCTCAACGTTGGAGGTGGGGCCTGGCGGGAGGTGTTTGGGCTGTGGGTGTAGATCCCTCATGAATGGCATGGTGCCCTCCCCACAGTAATGAGTTCACATGACATTTGGTTGTTGAAAACAGTCTGGGACCCCTCTGCCCTTCTTGCTCCCCCTCTTGCCATGTGGCATGCCTATTCCCCCTTTGCCTTCCATCATGATTATAAGCTTCTGGAGGCCTCATCAGAAGCAGATGATGGCACTATGTTTCTTGTACAGCCCATAGAAATGTGAGCTAAATAAACCTCTTTTCTTTATAAATTACCCAGTCTCAGGTATTCCTTTATACCAATGCAAAATGGACTAATGCATCATATTTTTTTTAAAAGGTGCAGCATTTGAAAGACAGAATTAAATTGATCTTAGGATATGAGCTGTGAAGGCAGGATAGAATCCTGAGTTTCTGTGACCTTTAAAGCACAAAAGTTGAATATTTAATTGAAAATCATATAAACTCATATAAATGTACACACAGATAGACAATGTCAACTCTTTTCATCATAGTACAGAGTATTGTAAAAGAGATGCATAAATTTTAGTAGAAGAAAAACTTGCTGAAACGAACATCGGGGCTTCTCAGCTCTTCAAGATCATCTTTCTGTAGCATGCGAACAGAATAATGCACTACCGATTTATTCTGTGAAGGAAAATGTCTAAAGGATTTTTTAGACAGTGTTTTTCTGAAACATAGAAAAGAGTGCTCCTTAGTAGAACACTTCTAACAGGCACGCAATAACTATGAATAAGAGGAAAAAGAGTATGTCTCAGGAGTGGCAACTAACCTGAAATTGTCACTAACCTCTTGGAAGACTTTTAGTGTAACCTACCTGTATTGTAGGCAGATAGTCAACACTTCAGGAATCAGAGAACTACAGGGTTTCTGAGCTATGATGGGCTGGAGACATCAACTTATTCAACCTTGGTTTTACAAAGAAGCGTACTGGGATCTCGATAGGGGAAGTAATTTACTCATGGTCACACAGTTTATGGTCTACTTGGGACTAATACCCAAGTTTCTTTATGCCTTGTTCAGTGTTTTTCTGTTAACTTTATGTTCAGAACTGGTTGTTGTTCAAAAGTTGGAACACAGTTTTTCCTGGAAACAAAGTCATAAGCTCGGAGTTCTCCTTTGTTCCAGTCTATACTTGGTTTCCATGATAAGTTAGGCTTTAAGTCATATTAATGTTGGTTTTAGACTTTCTGTTGCACATGTCCTTTCCTTTTGATTCTCATTTCCACCATCCTCAAGTAACCTCCTATTTGGTCTTCTTACCTACAAACTCTCTTCTAACAGTCCATTCTGTTCATCTTGTCAGTTTTAATTTCTTAAAGGATTGTTACCCTCTTTCAGTCTTTGTTCTTCCAAATCTATTTGAAGACCCAAGTCACATTTTTCCTCCTCCATATTGATTTCACTGATCACTTCAAGTAAAAGTGATACTTTTGTCTTATAAATTCTTATAGTACTTAATTTAACTTCACCCATGGATTCAGCATTCATTAATTGGATGTATTTGAGTATTTGCTATATGCCAGGAAATCAAGCGGTGCTTATCACTCACAGACATTCATTGTAACATTAGTGGTCATTAATTTCTGTCTTTTTAGATCGTAATATACTTGATGTAAGATACTATGGTTGAAGAGCTTTGTATTTCCTTTGTATGCAGCATAGCACAGAGCCTTTTGTACATAGTTGATGATCAGTAAATATTTGTAGAATAAATATTAAACTGAGAATTTGCTATGATAAGGTGTGAAGATAAATATGGCCTCTATGGGATCAGTATGCAAACTGTTAGATATCAATTATAAGCATGTTTGAAGAGCTTTCGTCAATATTTTTTCTTTCTTTCTTTCTTTTTTTTTTTTTTTTTTGAGACAGGGTTTCACTCTGTCACCCAAGCTGGAGCGCAGTGGTGCAACCACAGCTCACCTCAGGTTGAAATGCCTGGGCTCAAGCGATCCTCTCACCTCAGCCTCCTGAGTAGCGAGGACCACATGCATGTGCCACCATGATCAGCTAATTAAAAAAAGAAAATTGTAGAGGGGTTGCACTATGTTTTCCAGGCTGATCATGAACTCCTGGCCTCAAAAGATTACAGATGTGAGCCACCATGCTCAGCCTTTTCAATTCTTAAGTTAATTCTTTGCAGTGCATAAAAGTAGCAAAGCTTATTAAGGGAAAAAGTATCAAGACAAAATAGTAATTCAGCATATTCACATAAATAAATATTGTCAACAAGAAGGGGTAGAATGCTGAATCAGATTAAAAACTCTTCAGTCTGTTTCTACATATATAATTTTAATGTATATATTATATATGAAAATATATGAAGATTCAAACCCACTTTTGCCCACAAAATAGTTTTATTCTATTAGGTAATGAAGAGAAAATGCTCTGTTAACTGTAAAACGATACAATAAGTGGTATTATTATTTAAACATGAGATTTTGAACCTGTAAACATACTATGTATAGAGTGCTTTGAAAGATAATCATTTGTAATTTTAAGTTTTTGCCTCTGGTCTCTTAATTGGTAAGGAACATGAATTTTATTTTATTTTGTTTTAAAATAGATTTTAAATAGATTTCACAATAGATTTTAAAGTAGATTTATTTATTTTATTTTAAAATATTTCATTTTGTTTTATTTTAGATTATTTTAAAATATTTTATTTTACTATATTTTATTTTAAAATCAGATATCTTATTTGATTTCATGATCCTTGTCAGGGATTGAGTCAGGAGATGAATGTAAGGGATTTAACAGAATTTCAAATTGATAATCTTCTTCATTCCCATTCTCAACTCCCAGTAATACATTAAGAGCATGTCCAGGCCAAGATTCATTGGCTCTGACCCTGCTTGATTGTCTTCATCTGCATCTAGACTAAACCAGATAGGATTACCAGAATGATCAACTGGCAAATGAACTCATTTTCTTAGAAACAGCTTAGCTGACTTCTGCTTACAGAACTGCTTTTCACATCTAATTTAAACTTAGTTAGATCAATTTGCCAAACGTTAGAAAGAGTTAAGGTATAATTAAAATAAATTTTTAAATATTATTTATCTTCATGAATAGCCTTATATCTATATTTTTACCTATCAATAATTGAGTATATTTGATGCCGTCAAATAAAGTTAGACTTATAAACCTTCTGATTAACTTTAGCTAAGGACAAACTTTCAGAGAAAGTTTACTCAGATTCTAAAACACCATGGATGTCCTTGTACAAATCATGTATCATAGTTAATGATGTAAATCAGCACTGAAAAGTAGAAATACATTCTTAAAATATGTTTTATAAAAATAAACTTAAAGACCGTACAGTGATGATTTTGAATAAGGGTAAAATGTCCTTTCACAAGATCAACATTCATCTCAGTTGACAAATATTTACTGATGATTACTGCATGCCAGCATTGTGTTGGCCGATGGAATGAAACAGTGAACATAAAACCTAACCTATTATCTCATGGAGATTACATTTTCATTGGAAGAATAGATCTAAAACAGTAAATAGGGAAAATAATTACACATTGTGATTAAGTGCTATGAAGGAAAAACCATTTTAATGAGCAATTCAGAGTTGGAAGCTGACACTAAGTTCTCCAAATAGCCAGTAAACTAGGAAGTAAGCCAGTTTACTATTGTCTCAGTGTGATATCAAACCATCAAACACAAAGCTAGTTAAAAGCTGATAAGACAGTAATTGTGTCCAATATTTTAAGGGCTGCAATGTATATCTACCATAAATGTTTTGTTTGGCTTCTGAAGCATTTCCTTAGTGTTTTCTGTGAGTCATTCTGAACACACAATAGCAGGACATGATCATCAACTGGAAGACATGAAATATAAATAGTGTAACGGTGCTGAAAAATCCCTTACCAGAGGCTGGTTAGAACCCCTATGCAGATCAAAGGACACGATTCAAAGGTCACCCATGATGTCTAGCCAAAGCTACAAACATGAATAGCAAGACTGTAAGATAAAAAATTTCCAACAGAAACATTGTGGACAAAGATGACAGCATTAAGTGATCTAAAATTTATGAAGGTTTTGAGGAAGTTTAACATTTAAAGCTTTATACAATAGAAATGATTTCAGGCAGGTTATCTAATAATCAAAGTTTATGTATGTGACTGATATTTACTGAATTTGAATTTGTAGAAGAATATCATTGAAAATACTATTTGGGATACATTCATAGTACCACTAAAGGTATTTAACTGGCATCATCCTTGATGGTACATATATTCATATTTCACACATACTGAAATATTTATTGTTGTACCATGAGAAGAGCAAGTTATTCTATTTTTTAAATGAACATTGCCTTGGAAAAGACATTTGATGCTGTGAACAGTAATCCTATTTTTGATATTCTTTGTTTTACTAGGACATATGAGAAATATCATTGAAACCGCTGAGGCTCCTCAGACAGGACCAACAAAATGTTGTTTGTATAAAGGATCATTTGTCAGAGACAAGTGACATAGGGTCTTGCATTATTTTAGTTATATTGGCACTCTGTGTTAATACAAGAGTTTATATATATATAACCAAAACCCTATCTCCTACAAACAAACAAACAAAAAATTCCATTAGCCCATTTATCTTCACTACCACCTCATCCCATATTCAGTTTTTTTTCCCTCTTGACTTTGACTTTAAATCTCACTGACTTTTAAAAGACTCAAATATGTGCATCAAAATATATCAGAAGCAGCAAATATTTAATAAAATGAAAGTTTTTGTTATTCCCAACTAATAACAAGAAAAAAAATTTCTGAGCAGAGATAAATGGTCAGTTTGAATTGTCTAGGCCTTGGTTCAGAAAATCATATATTTGGAGACTTAACAGACAAAGAGTTTGTTTAGATGCCTTCTACAAACTTAAATAGACATGAAATATACCGGCTATTAATTTTATACGTTTAAAATAAGGATATCTTCAGGGTTTTTTTTCTGTTAATATGCATGTTTGCCAAAACATTTTCAGGATTCATAGAGTGGTTAAATGGCTTTAAACCAGCTGCTGTGAAGCAAGAGTTGTCATATAAGATGCATAAAGTTATCATCTAAGAGTTAGGAAATGTCTTTAAAAGCTCCAATAGTGGAAATCTAACAGTTAACATGATTTGGTCATGTCTCCAAAGATAACTTTTAAAAGTTTTACCAGCACATATTTATTGGCAATTTATCCCCTACTGATGATGTCTGTTAGGAGGTGGGGAGGCATTGCTTGACTTATACTTTATTTATTTATTACATTTTATTAGCAAATAAACATTTTGTTTATTGTGTTGGGCTAGAAAAACAAATTGCATGACTAACAGATGTTACCTGTGTAAGCGGCAGCTGAAACCTAATTTAGTAAGTTCCCAAAATATCAACAGCTGACTCCCATTTCAAAGCATAGGGAACATTTTCATTGATCCTTTGGAATTTTAAATATATAGCTATAGCTTCCACTCTGAATGATATTGTTTCTGTGAGAGTAATCAGAGTTTGTTTCTTATTTAATCTCTTTTTATCTGAGGCAACTTGCTTTAGGTGCTATTCTATATATAGTTGTGTCAACTTCAAAGGTCAAAGGCTTGTCTTTATTAAGAAAAGTACATTGTCTTTTACTAGGTAGGCAGATGATTGAGCACACTTAGTGCACCTTCAATCAATACCTTATACACACGGAAGTTTCCAGAAATCCCATAATTTCTTTGGGGAAATTGACTAATATTTGGGTAAATCACCTTTAAAATAGCAGCCATAAAACTCATATTCTTCCTGGGTCCTCAGAAATAACATAAATTCATTAAGAGGGCCAGGTCATAAGAAATTGTGGGAACTATGGGGAACAGTAGAGTGCATGCTCTTTCTATGGGGTAGCCATTGCTAATCTGTTTCATCTAGTTGTGCCAAGCCAGTAAGAGTGTGAAACCAGTATTGCCAGATCTCTCATTTTAATAAAAATTTCAGCTTTTATTTGAGATTTGGTGGTACATTATTTTAGATTTGAGGAGTACATGTGCAGGTTTGTTATGTGGGTATATTGTGGGTTGCTGAGGTTTGAGGTACAAATGATCCTGTCACAGGTAGTGAACATAGTACCTAATAGGCAGTATTTGAGCCCTTGATCCTCTTTCCTCTCCCTACTTCTAGTAGCCTCCAGTGTTTATTGTTACCATCTTAATGTCCCTATGTACCCAGTGTTTAGCTCCCACTTGTAAGTGAGAAGATGCAGTATTTGGTTTCCATCCCTGTGTTAATTCATTTAGGATAATGGCCTCCAGCTGCTTCTATGCTGCTGCAGAGGACATGATTTTGTTCTTTTTTATGGCTGCATAATATTCCATGGTGTACATATATCTCATTTTCTTTACCCAATTCCCTGTTGATAGACACTTAGGTTGATTCCATGTCTTTGCTATTATGAGCAGTGCTGTGATGAGCATACGAGTTCATGTGTATTTTTGGTAGAAAAATTTATTTTCCTTTGGTGTGTGCCCAGTAATGAGATTCCTGGGTCAAATGGTAGTTCTTTTTAAAGTTCTTTTAGAAATTCCAAAGTGCTTTCCACAGTGGCTGAACTAATTAAAATTCCTACCAAGAGTGTATAAGCACACAGAAATTCAGATTTTATGTAAAATGTTTAGATCTTTAAAGCTCTGTACAGAAAGATCACTGGCTTAGAGAACAAGGGAGACACAAATCTTGTCTCTTCTACTATCTAAATATATATGTAATGTTTATCAAGTTTATTGTGCTACCATGAGGATAAAACAGACATGACAGTGTTTGGGAGGAGATTGAAAAAGTGGTTCTCTAACATACAGTAGAGGAAGCAGGATTAAAAATGTAGAGTCAGTAGCTGTTATTCAAGTCAGTATATTGGGTGACTTGACATTAACTTGCCCTGCAACTTTGGCCAAATAATTGAACATCTCAGGGGAGAATTTCCTCATCTGTTAAATGATGGTGGTAGTAGGTAGTTAACCAAAGCAGTTCAGGCACTCCCAATATATCACATAGAAAAAGAAAAGATATAAGAGAATTGCTCCCTTTATTTTTCCTTCTACTATACATTAGCAGTTTCACTGAAGTTCTTTAGAATCCAGTTTGAAATCCCTTGCAGTAGATAATTCCAAAGTTGACTGTATCTTTAAAATGCTCTGTTTGAATTACTTTCCTTTGTTTGACAAATCAGTGAAAGGAACAATTTCTTTAGTTTCCTGCAAGTCAGAGGTTGAACATAATATGTGATATTTAATAATGATTTTTCAATTTATCGTAAAAAAGACCAAAATACTTAAATTCAATGAGCCTGACTTTTTAACTGGACTCCTTATTATGTGGTATTTTATTGCTTTTTGTCATGTGTCTTGCATGCTGTTTCTCTATATTGTTAAATGAGATTCTTTGGGCTACATTTAGGTTTCTAAAGTGAGAATGTCATATCTCTGATTCTCATGCTAAACTGACACCAATCAAAGATGAGCATACTGGGTAGCAATCACTGTCGTTAACTTTGTTGAGCTTCACATTCACATGCCCAAAGTTGGAAGAATCAAAGTATGAAAATTTATTTTTCAGTGGTACAGGGTAAAAATGACTTTGACTAATTCTAAATAAAGCCTGCTCTCATTTATTAACTTCTGGGTCTCAGCCAGAGTAGAATAACCTTCTAGTCATAACTTGTGCATAGGGAGAGGCTCTCTCTACAGTAAGGTTAACCAGTTTTAATGCAGTACAATCATGATGATGACTGGAACTAGTGAGTTGTGTAGAGAACCCTTACTACTTACCACCATATGTTGCAAAACTTCAGTTTTTAATAGTTCTGTTGGTGGTAGTTGTATATTGGGTTTTGTATCTTACACAACGTTCTTGACTGTGTGTAACCCTTGTTTTGTTAATTTTGTTGTTTTGTTAGTGGCTTTATAAGACTGTGAACATATGTATATTTAAGCCACAAAGATACATTTTAGTAAATTTCAGGCCTTTCCTTGATAACTTTTGTTTCATAGCCAGAATCAGAAGTGGGGAGGGGCAGCAAAAAGAAAACTTCAGTGGACAAAGAGAAAATAGAGGGAATACAAAACATTTTGGGCCAGTTTCAGGGAATTCCGATGATTTTTTTTTTCACATTATAAGCTATTCTATGCCGAGCTGATAATATCAATATCATTATCTGCTTGCTCAATAAAATTTTCAAAAATGTTCATTATATGGCAAAGTATAAGGAAAACTAAAATGAATTAATTGATATCACTAAAAGAACAAATTCACAAGTATAGGAGTCACATTTTACTTAGAATATCAAAAATGAAATACATATATTTAATTTGTAGGCCTTAAAGCCCTAGAGTTATAACTAGTTTGTTAAGCACTATTATAAAGTACATTCCTTATATTGGACAAGATAAATGAGAAATTTTCAAATATCAGGATAAACTCCTAATTTTCTAAGAAGGTTTTCAATCATTAATAAAAGGATAGTTAACTCATGGGCTTTTATATATTTACTGGACAATTCTAATAAGAATGTTTCAGTAGTCAATGATTTCACAGTCTAAGTTTAACCTATGAAGCCCATGCCATAGGAGATGTAAATGATTTTTATTTTGGTGGCTTAGTATAACTAAATATATATATAGTGATAGCCAGAAAAAGTTTGTTGAGCTTAGAAAGTTTTATAGTTTAAAAAGAGGGGAATCTTTGGTAAAATTGAAAAAAGTGCCCTCAAATCCAATCATATATAGCTCATTAAAATAAGGGAGGATGCATTATCGTTGACTTGGTGCGTATGATTATATTTTATTTAAAAAAAGTGTCACCTCAGAAGAGGTTGTGTGTGTGAGTTGTAAAGTAAAATCAAATAGTTCTGACAGTGAAGCGACAGAACATAAGAGTAGGTAAGGAAAGGCTCACCTTCACTCTCGCCTCCTCTCCCCAGCAACCCCAGATATATTTTTGTTTATGTATTTTAGAAATCTCTCTACAGACTTTGAGCAGAGAAGCAGTTGCTTTTCAAAAGCACACAAAACAAAAACAAAAAGATTATTTTTGTTGTTCAACAAAAAGATGATGAACTAACCACATATACTTGTAGCGGGCATTATAGGAAGGTTCCCGTTTCTGTATTACTAAGAAGTGCATTATGGCTTGCTTAAAATAACCACATTATAGTCTTCATAGTTTTTTTTTTTTTTTGCATGTCATTTTAGATTTCATTGTTCTTTATGAAAGGATTGGAGAACACTGGGAGTTACTGCACTGCTGGAAAGAATAATTATTTTGTTAACAAGGCTAACCATGTGTTTTTTAAATGGATATCTTTTCTATGTGTTTAATTTCTTTTGTGTGGATGTAGGTATGACTGTGTGTGTGTGTGTGTGTGTGTGTGTGTGTATGTGTGTGTGTGAATGCCCATGTGTAACCCTTGTGAGGAAGATGTAAGATAATTCAGTATGCTCCAGAAAAATGCATATAGTGATCCATCTGAGATCAATGGCTCCACATTTAGGAAATAAACACAACATTGATATTGGCTTACTTTCATCATCATGTTGGCCAAATAAAAGATGAGAAAAAATTTAGAAAGGGATTTTTCCCTCCAAAATGTTGGAATACCTAATGGGATGGGAAGGAAGGCTCTCTCGAGAGAGGGAAAAGACATACTATTGCTGAATTTATTTTGGAATTGTTACGACCCAAGGCCACTTTCTTCAACAGAAATCTCTTACCTTATTTCCTTGCCTTCATATGTGGAAAAGCCCTAAATCACATGACATTTCACGTTATTCTTTGTTCAATGGGGATTATACTAGAAATGTGCTAACATTATTAATATATTTAAAACAGTAATAGTAATTCAGGCTGCCTTACCTTCTGTGTGCTCTTCCGTGCTGGTGTTTCATTGTGTGTAACCTATCTAAAGTTTCTGCAGAATTTAGGAAGTTTTTTTGTGTAATATAATAAAGCCTTGATTAATTGGAAGCTAACTAACCAGAACTCTCAATTAACCAGTTTTATTTATTTATTTTCTGCTACACTCTCCTTTTAGAAGGAAGAGGCAAATGACAAGAAAACAAGCTGTTAACAGGTATTTATGTATTTATTTTTTAAAAATCAACTTCCTGAGAATGTCCTGGATCCTGTACAGATTGAGCCACACTTTCATAATCTTATTTGCTGTACTATACTTACTAAGGTAGGAAAGTAGAGCCATTTAAAATTTTCAGCAGCAAATGCTGAATCTTGCTTAATCCTTAGTTAGTAATGAGAAAAAAATGAAATCCAAAGAGTTAATTACAACCTGTCCCTCCACTTGGAGGTTCTAAAGCACAAGTTAGAGAAAGGCTGCAAGGTTGGTGGGTATTGAGTGAACATCACTGACATAAAAGCTATGACACCTGTGTAAAATAATGGGGAAGTTATTCAGATGCCCACCCGCCCCTTTGTTCTGGAATGCTTAGGAAGGTACATTCACTTTTGCAGGGCAGCACAGGCTATTAAGTGTGCTACAATGATAATGGAAAAGAATCTGGCTTTCTTATCTTCTGAGTCATTCTAAGCATTAGGCACAGATATGTGTTGTAGGCATACTAGAAGTTCTAAAACATTTAAAATCTGTTTATTCTAATAATTTGTTTTCAACAAATATTTGGAAGTCTAAGAAGATTTATACTTGAATCCTCTTAAAATATCTATGAAAAGCTTAGTCAAAGGGCAATCAGAGCTAACATATTGTTCCAGGCCTCAGACATTTTAGGTTGTAGTGGTGAAAAGAACATACAGTGAGTCAGAGACAAGCGTGAAGGAGGAAAACCCATGATCCTAAAATATATTTTGATAGTTCCTGTCGGTAGTGTCCCCTCTTCTCTTCCACACTTCTTTTTCAGGTTACATTACCTTTTGGTGATATTTTTCCCCCTTCCTTTAGGGCTGCTCTTGATGCAGGTTTTATCCATATTTTTCTACAAGAAAAATGTCATAAGAGCTGTAGGGGAGATGAGGACTACACCATGTGATTCATCCTGGGTTTTCAACGTAGAATATGAAACATCACTATGGTGGTGTTTCTAATATCTGTGACATTTTCTATATTCAAAGTTAGTTTTAAATGCCATGCACACTAAATAATACCGAAGTGACCTGAAGCAGTGGATGTGCCTCCTTAAGTGCCAGATTTCTATTAGACAATGACATCAATGCTGGGGAGACTAAAACTCAGTAGATTTTATTAATGACTGACTTTAACTGGAAAATATTAAATGGATTAAGTTTTGAGTTTAGGCTTGGATATTGAAAGTGTTTGCGATTTTATATGAATGCAATTGAATTCAGATGTTGAAGCTGGCTTTCATTTTATTTTTAATTTTCTAGTAAAATGACATGAATTGAGTTCTCTCTTCATTAACTATTGCAGTAGTTCATAACTACATAGATTTATTTCTGGATTATCAAAACATACATTTCATATGTACATATATATATAATAATTTTACCTTAACTGCAATCTGAGAAAAATTATGAAGTGTTTTTAAAGGTATATGTATCAAGTCACTCACATAAACTACAGAGAAACCAGGAGAGTCGCAAACTCTACCGCCTACTGAGGCAAGGCTGGTAACATAAATGAAAGACTATAAGCAATATGGAGTGGTGGAGACTATGGTGAACTAGAGAGTACATATTCTTTGCCAAGGTGGTGGCTATTACTCAGCTTGGCTGATTGTTACCCTGTGGGAATGCACGCTCAGTGTTGTTACGATCTGACTTTTTAAAAGAAGCCGGGAATCCAGATTTTTACATGAAATTCTCCAGTTCTTAAATGTTGGTAACTAACTCAATAAAAAGCCAAACAGAAACAAAAGCAGCACCTCACAGGCAAAACAAAATCCATCTGGGGTCAGGATCTAGCCCATGGGCTGTCAGTTTGCGACCTCTGCTCTAAATTGTGAGTCAAGGTATTGCAATTACAAAAAGAATCACAGTTTGTTATAAACGCACCTAAAGCCCTTGATGATGGAAAATTCATATAAGGTAAATAAATGACCAGTGGAGTGCTTATAAGTAATTATTCTGGTACTCAAAATGGTGGTTTTGCACTTTGTGAGTTTTTTTATTACTTCAAAATAGGCAATATAATTTTTCCTGAAAATGATATGAAAATTAAAATTAAATTATTATTTTTTGCTATCATGTTATCAGTGAAATGCAGTACAAAACAGATTATTACCTCCATGTCCAGAAAAAATAGTTAAGTATAGTTCTCATCACATAACATAATTAAGGTTTCTATTTAAAGTCCAATTTATTTTGTTTTAATAAGAAGAAAGCCATATGTATAACATGTGTTGTTTTATTTTAAATTGGCTTGCCTTTAAACAAATTCCCAATTCCATTTAGCAAAATTCCTTTATTTTTACAAATGGTTAAAATAAGAAATATAAGAAATGTAAGTAGTTAACACAACAAAACTTCATTTGAACTTTTGATAGGCATTGGCAAAGATAAAACAAAGTTGGTCATCTGAGATTTTATTAAAAGGTAGCTGTTTGACTGATCTGAGACTTTGCTTGTTTGTCTGTCCTGCCGTGGACCTTAGCACATAATCCCACTGTGCTACAATGCTTTTGACATCTGTATGCCCCTTTCATCACTGGCAATCCAAAAGCATATTTATCTAAAAAGGAAACAATTAAATTCCAATCTCTCTAGAAAAGAAGAAGAAAGAAAGAAAAAGAGAAAGAAAAACACCCCACTGTTAAACCTGCTTCAGTGGTCACAATGATCTGTACCATAAATCCTTAGTGAGGACGGTAAATTAACGTTTTCATTTCTGATGAGAAACTCAAGAATTAAAAAAAAAAAAAAAAAAAAGGAAAAAGAGAAATGAAGGCATAATCTCAAATCCTGAATGAACTAGAAAAAACCTCATTCCTTAACAAATCATTCTAGTTGGAAGTTTGACACAAACACATATGAAAGATGAGAAATTGTTGGATAACTGGTCAACACATATGACAATGTGCAAAAGAGCTGATGTTTACTTAAATAAAATTTGGGTAGACAGTGCAGCCCTTTCTGGATCATCAGCTAGCTTTGACCACAAGGAATCTGTTACGTGATCGAGACACAATATGTTTAAATACACCAATTAATGAAACGTATTTACTAAAACTCTAACAATTAAGGATCTTTAGTTAAGTGGTTAATCCTCAAAGGTAGAGGATTTAAGAAATGAGTGATTATTTGATGCATTTGACCAGCATAGACCTATAAATGAGATAATTTAGGATAAAATGTTGATGAACAATTAGTACTTTTTTGGCAGAATGTAATAACACCTAATATTTATTAAACATGAGTTCAGGAGATTGTTCATATATTAGTTCTTTTAATGATCGTAACAACTCTATAAGGTAGGTGCTACAACTACGATCCCTGTCTTACAGAGAAGACTAAATGATTTACTCAAGGTCGTACAGCCTATAAATACCAGAGACAGCGTTTGAATCAAGGCAGTCTGGTTTCAAAGCTCATACGCTTTGGCCCAATGTATTTTACAATCTGCCAAATGGAATCAGACTAATTACAAAAACACCTCATTTACTATTGTATATTAAATAACTTATTTAAAAGTGGCATTTCTGTTCAGAAATCAAGTTTGGCAGCATCATTTTGATAGTGCAATAAATTAGCAAGATTAATTTAGAAATAGTTCAGATAGAGCAGGAAGAACAAAAAAAAAGAAACAGCAGGAAATACTGAGAAAAGCCTGTGGATCAATATTCAGGTCTACATTTTGCTACATTTAATTCACAGTTTAATTAAAAAAATTGTGTCTGAAAAAAATTTGTATCTGTGAAACATTAATATTATGACTAACAAGAATCTCCTTTTTACTCCACAAATGAAAGATGACCACTAGTCCTAAAATCGGTACATATCATTGCTGTGTGTTTTTAAAATTATGTGTGTATTTATACACAAACCACATGTAATGTTGATTTTTGTGCTTTTGAAAAATTTTTGTGTTTTAAAACGTATTGAGTTGGCGTCATACTGTACTATTCTTTTAAAATGTTTTTACATTATATTTTTGAGATTTATCCATATTGATACATACAAATCTAGTTCATTTATTTTTTATTGTCCATTATACTACCTTCTGTAACACAATTTGATAATTCATTCCTATATCCATAGGTTGATAATTAGGTTGTTTCCAATTTTTTGTTGGAATTTGTGCTGCAATGGACATGTCTTGTACCTGTATGGGAGTATTTCTCTAGGATATAGGCCTAGAAGTGCAATTTTTAGGTTGTGGGCTATGTATGTCTTCAACTTTAATGATTGTTACCAAATTGTTTTCCAAAGCTGTTCTGATTTACCCTCCTACCAGCAATATACAAGAGGTTCCATTTCCTCACATTATTGCTAGTGTAGTAGATATTTTTAATAATCTGTTTGGAGAAAAAATAATTTTTTATTCTCTTGTGACTATACATATGAAATATTGATTTTGATCACTTAGCACAGATAACAATGTTTACAGATACTATTTTTGTCATTATTCTTCATTTTAAAACATATAATTAAGATAAGCATTAAGGATACTGTTTTAAATTTGTAAAGTGTTTTCTAGGTTACAAGCACTTTTCCGTAAACTTTCATTTGATGAGACAATATGGTATAGCAGGAAGAGCTCTTGGGGAATAAAAGAGTCATAAGTCCATGGACTTAACTCTGCACATAAATCTGTGGCTTTGGACCTCAGTTGCTGCATCTTTTAAGTTACAGTATTAGCCTAGACAATCTCTTAGATAAATAGTATAAGCTTTGATCTATGATCCATATCTTCCCTTTTCCTTGAAGCTATAATTTACTTATTGTGCATAAAACATAAAGAGAAAATTGAATTTGGTCAATTTGTGAAAATTGTGGTAACACTCTCTCTGGCTCAGTTAATAACATCATAACTTTACCTTCATTGTGTTTATGTTTCTTCTAATTCAAGGACAGTTAGGGATGGATGGTGGAAGAGAAGATAGGACACATCATTTTGAATTCATGTTCAGTTTTTCCCATTTCAAAACATCACAGTATAAATGCTGAAATGAAAAGCAATGAAAGCTCAACAACTGTTTGTTATGACTGTGTTTGCTTTCAAGCTCTTTTTATGCACATTTCTGATTCAGAAGACAATAGTCAGGATTTTCAGCTCACCTAATGTTTGATTCCAGCAGTACTTTTACGGTGCTACACATAACTACTTAGAGAGAGGACTCAGGTTGAGTACTCTGTATATCTATCCTTCCTTCCTTCCTTCCTTCCTTCCTTCCTTCCTTCCTTCCTTCCTACCTTCCTTACTTCCTTCCGTCCTTCCTTACTTCCTTGCTTCATTCCTTCCTTCCCTCCCTCCCTACCTCCCTCCCTCCATCCCTCCTTCCTTCCTTCCTTCGTTCCTTCCTTCCTTC